>JAVYIG010014219.1:0-20000 GCA_035222895.1 Strongylocentrotus droebachiensis
GATGCTGTATTTTTGTTTTTATTATTACCAAACAGGGCCTCATGGAAGACCACCAAATTGGTGATATGTGCCACCCTGTATAAATATCAGAAATAAATAAAATAACATAAATTTTGGAGCGCTTTGAGCACCCTGCAGGGTGGATAATTATGTGCGCTATATAAAATCCAATATTATTATTATTATAATAGCGTATAATTTATATTATTATAATGGCTTTTAAAGTACAAGTCCACTCCTACAAATAACTTACTTTCAATAGAAGCAGAAAATCAGACAAACCAATCAAACAAAGTTTGACCAAAATGAACTCGTCCAATCATTCACATTAGAGTCAATAGGTCCGAAACATCTGAAATTTAAAAAACAACAAGATGCTGCTTGCTTTCTTCCCATTTTTGATGTTAGTGTCCATGTTTCTGCAGCGTATGAGATTGCTGGGATGATGCACTGGTTATACACTTTACTTTTCAGGCATAATGGAAGTTTGCCTTTCACGATGGTGCTGTATCTGCCGAAGGCTTGCAATCCAGCTTAAATATCCTTCTTCAGTTATTTTGATATTTTGGATTTTGTCTTGTTCTAGAGAGAAGCGTTGTCCTAGATATGAATATGAATATCCGCATAACTGACTCAAGTGGTGTTTGGCGTTTTTTTCCCAGTCAATTTTTTTTGATGGAGTAAAATAAAATGTAACTCCCTTCTTCTCCTCCCTCCCTCTTCTCTCTCCTCCTCCTCCCTCTATTATCTCTCTCTCTCTCCTCCATCTCCTATCTCTCTTCCTTGAGATTCGTCTCTCTCTCCTCCCTCTCCCTCTTACCTCCATCTCTCCCCTCTCTCTATAATATAAATTCATGGCAGAATTAATCAAAGTAATTATCTTCTTTTTGTTGAGATAGGATAGGCGCATACAGTCAATACACAATTAAGAATAATACAGCACAAGAAACGTGTTGTGATTTTTCCTTTTTAATTCATTTTGGTAAATCGTTTTTGATCTACAGTTTAGCAATTCAAACAATAATTATAAGTATTACACTATGAGTTACAATTTTTTGTTAAATCTGTTAGAAATAATAACCCACCTCTTCCCATACCAAATAAATGCCTCTAATTCAAGTGTAATCTACATAACACATGTACATACATGTATACAAAGCAGATTTAAAGGGAAGCCCGTCCTGCCATCAAGTTGGCTTACATAAAAGAAGAAAAAAATCAGAAAACGGACCAGTGAAACTTTGAGGTAAATCTGACACAAAATAATGAAGTTAACAAGTTGTGAAGATATGATTGATAACTAAATTGACAGACTTCTGCAATTTCCCCAAAATTTGTTTTGTACTGATTCGATCCATACACTTTATTTTTTCCACCATACCTAGTCGCAGGTTCTTAAACAACCCCTTTTAACATTAAAGAGATCCATTCCACCAGTGACCACAAATATATTTGATCATTCTATGTGTAACACAAATGGAGAGCAGTTAATTGCGGGGCACATCACCGAGTTGCCAATTAATGTATGATTGATAACAAATTCATATTCGTAACTTTCATATCCTTTATCAAATTCTCCTTAAGCTTTCACCGATCTGTGACTCCTGATCTTTCTGCCTTGATGAAATCCAATTCGTTAGCAGGGTGGACTAGCTCCCAATTGATAAAAATTGACAATGGAAGACTTCCCATCTATCATAATAAGTAACCTTTAAATAAATTCACGCAACTTAAATTAAAATAAACGTGTATTTCTCAGAATATATCTATACTTTAGCACACTGAGATGTATTTATATTGCTAATACAACATCAACTGATCTCAACAGAATACATGATACCATCTTCTTTTTTACTGACCTATTCACCACCCACTATATACAGAGCATAAATCATGACTTTCATCAGTAATAAGACACAGGTATTTAATTATAAGTATCACATTGATAGTATCATGTTTTTAAAAACAATTACAAATATATACTACAGCTTTGAAGCGAGACTCTCAAGACGAGTTTGAGATTTTTCAAAAGGAAAACGCTTTCTTCTCATCGTTAAGGCCATTTTACACGCTCTTGTTGAGTCATCATAAAACAAGAAGAAAATGAAACACTGTGATATACATCACGTTATCAATGGTTTGGGGCTTTAAAACAATGTTTAGACCAGATGGTTTGTACAACACATGAAAGTATGGAAAGTCAGGCAAATTGATTTTTTCCCCTCACATTATACTGAAGACCTTAAAGCAAATTTCCACATTTACTTCTATTTCATGGCAATTCATTTCAGCAAAATATGTACACACCAATGTTTCTTTGATCAATTTAAATAGACACACAAACAAGATAAATGTGTTACCATAAGTTAAGTGAAAGTAAAAAATGAAATGACAAAAAGAAAAAATGGTTAAATATGCCGAATTACAATTCCTTTTTAAATAAAGCCGACCTTTAGGCCATTCTATTAAATATCATTCCAACTAAAAAGAATTTTTCATTATTTTTATAAGATGCATAGGGTAAAAAAAAAAAAGCATGCCATTTTGTAACTGTGTCATATTCATATCATAATATACCGGTACATGCACAAGACATAAATAGGACTGTTACTTTATTTCCTTTAAAAAAATAAAAACTCACAAATGAAGTAAAATTCAGCAGTCTGTTTTTTTATCTACTTTTTTTTTAAATAGAAAAAAATGATGCATTAAAATACATGCATTGCCAAATGAAAAGAGTATACATTTTTTAAATTGCAAGGCACAAGTGCTGAATACTGTTATTTGTCAAAAAAGTAAGATTTCTTTAAAATGATTAAAGTTCATGACCCAAATGCCTTATTTTCCCCTTCATCTTCTGAAATAAACAAGTTGTAAACCTTATCTCTTCTTTGAAATCTCCAAGGGCAATTATTATCCTGGCTCAAATGAAAAAGAAAAAAAAATCACATATTATAGGGAAGGTCGAGTTTTGGAGAGATTAACACAAAATGTTAAGCTTTTTCATTCTCTTTATGTACATGTAAGTGTGGAAAATTGTCATTAAAAAAAATTACCAGAACTTAACTCACCTTTCAAGAATGGTTTCAACAAAATTGTTCAAATTATGGATTTTGTGAAATGATCTAAAACCACAGTACTATCTTGAGAAATAAACAGAAAGGATCTTCACTTAGCTCAAACAAATAAAACACTTAAATTCAAATCAGTTTGGCTGGACAACTATGTTACTCCCACCATCGTAGTTAACCTTAAAAAATACAAACTACGCTTTTAAGTTAGCTTTGTATACAGTATTCAGCATAAAACATGGCTTTAAATCTTTTCAAAAGATTATATTTTCTACAATCTTATAAGGAGAGCCTACATTTACAGTACAGCCCTCAAATAGTTGCATGATCAAGGCATGTAGCAAATTGCTCTTATAAATAAAATGTAAACCTAAAACAAAAGGTGTGCATTGCGCATATTTGAAGCAATAGCACTTAAAATGATGACTTTTTGCCGTTGCTGTCCAATAATCGTAATGATTTTGTTACATGTATGTACAACGAATAGACGTCAGATTTTTGTTATCAACAAGTCATAAGTTACATGTGTACCGTGACAGCAGGCATCAAATACAACATTAATCTCACTTGTAACTTTCATCATCTTTACCACCAGAAGACATATCGTGCGTACATACAGAAATTATTGCAATAATATTGAACCAAGTTTATATGAATGTTAACCTTTTAAATACATTCATGTTAGATACCATTTCAAAAAACAATTATTCTTTATCATCATCATCATCACCATCATCATAATCATCAACATCATCATCATCATCATCAACAACAACAACAACTTTACAAAAGTCATTTCCTTTACGAGATTCTTTCTCATAGACAACATTACATAGACATGTATAGATTACATGTACATAATCAAGATTATTCAGACATATATGAACACATTCTCCCCACAGGGAATCATTCATAAACATTTACAAAATACTCACTATCGACTTATAGTACAACTTATTCATTTCATTTACTTGTGAGCAGTTGCATATAAATAAATACACAGCTAAAAGCCATGCGCTGTATTAAGGCACTGGGCGTCTCTCAAAGACACTATCCTGAAGGGACATCAAGTCGGTGCAGATGCAGATGGTTTGTCGCCCTCTGTGTTGGCACTGGGTGATGTCTGGGGCTCGGTATCTGGAGACGTTGATGCTTCTTTGGCTTCAAGGGATTCTTGGGTGGGATGAAAGAAAAGATTTGTGATGATACATATGTCCCAAAGAACAAGTACAATGAAACATTTTGAGAATTTAAACATTTGACCGATTTGTTTCTCTAAAGCCTCGTTCAAATATGATATGATATGATTTTATGACAACGTAAAGTTTAATATGCTCCACATTTCTCTCTCTTTTGACACAGAGGTTAGTTGATATGCATTAGTTGCCATTCATTTACTCACTAAAGCAAAACGCCTTTATTCTTATAGCCCCATCCACAGAGTATGGAGGGGTTTTTTTCCTTCTTTTCTTTTTCTTTTCTTAATGTTTTTAATACACATATCCAAGGGTCTTTGTTACAAAAAAAATGTAATGGGTGTATCTATTAACTCAAAAGGTTTACAGAAATATTTTTGATACAGATTCAGCCACATTTGTAGAAACATGAATAACATTCATACCAGATGTCTGATTGGCTACTTGACTGTCAGAGGGCTCCACTGGAGATGAAACACGCTCTGTCATCGGTTCTTTAGGCTCTTCTTCTATGACACTGGATGAGACGGGTTCTGTGATTGGCCCCTGTGGGCCATCATCCATGTCAGTCAAGTCAAAGGGGTCAGGGATCGGTGAAACATCTAGACAATCAAATGAACAGAAATACTGTAAAAACAGAAACTTTCATGTATCGTTTCTATGTGGTGGCTGTTTTCATGCATTACAAAAGGGTAAATGTTGAATCGGTTGTAACTGAATCATGTACATACATACATTCCAATTTAAAACAGAGAACACCAAACTTTCATTATTAGTGGAAAAAAGGCTTTTAAAAATCTATTTCGACTACAAAATCATGCTGTTTACTGCTTCGCAAAAGGAGAATTTATAAAATTTCCTTCAATGATCAAGCTTCAATTTTTCAACCATGGCCAACACTATACGTAACCTTAAAATGACTTGTTCCCTTACCATAAGGGTTCGTTCAGATACGACGCGATAAACCGCTACAAAAAACAGTCGCGGCTCTTCTACGTGCAAATCAATGGCATCTGCGTGCAATAAAGTTCCAACGCGTATTCACTACGCTATGTGTGGTTTGAGATACAGAAGCGTGATGCATATTTCACTTTACGTCATTAGCAACTGTTTTGCTGCTATATCTGAATGAGGCCTTAGCCAACATCATTTTTTTTTTAATGTGATATTTGTAAAGAGCAATGTTGCAGGAGTAAATGTAAGATCACCGACTAGATAAGTCTTGATAGAGGTTTATACCTTCATTAAAGAGCACCTCGTGTGCTTTGTAGTAGTACCCGTCTTCGCTCTTTGGTTTGTTGATAGAGCACAGCTGAAAACCGCTGACCGGTTGGTTCCCGAATACCGTCGCACTGTGTTGGCGGTAGAGCTCCGACTTGATGCGACGCACGCCCTTCTTACGCAGACTAGGGGCGCGAGAGAGCTTCATGACGGTGAGGTGAGGCTTGAACCCTCGCTCCCCGGTGGATTGAATGCCATGGCGTCGGTAGCAGTTCTCAACGGTTTCTGGAACAATAATAATAATAATAATAGTACACTTATAAAGCGCAGAAACTATCCAACATTAGGTATATATTCTACTGCGCTACAAGAGCTCCTGATATGCTTAGATTTACGGTACAGTTAATTAAAAAGAAGTGTTTTCAGTTTTGACTTAAAGACGTTTACAGATGGTGATTTCCTGACTTCAAATGGCAAGTTATTCCAGAGTTTTGGGGCTGCACAAGCAAATGCTCGATCACCTAGCGTTATTTTTGTTTTGATAGATGGGATCTGTAGCAACAGAGTATCTCGAGAACTGCGCAAGTTGCGATTGTGTTGATTAGGTTTGAAATTCAACAGTTCTTTGATATAAGTGGGAGCTTGACCAAGAAGTGCTTTATATACAATCAGCAAGATTTTGAATGTTATTCTCTGGCGTACTGGTAACCAATGTAGATTTCTTAAAATTGGGGTGATCCGTGTGAATTTAGAACCACCACAGATCAGCCTTGCACAGGTGTTTTGAACCCGTTGCAATCTCACTATTTGACAGTCAGGGATCCCATACAGTAGACCATTACAATAGTCCAGCTTATTGGTGATACATGCATGTACAATGTCTTTCGTAATGTCCTTATCTAAATATTTACGAATACGTCTGAGATTATAGATCATGTAGTATGCTGATTTACAGACATTTGTGATGTGCTCTCTCATATTCAAATTCGAATCGAACTGAACTCCAAGATTTCTTGCACTAACAGATGGTTCTATTACAGAGTCTCCAATTGATACACTGTTTAAGTTGATTTTGGATGTATGTTTAGGTGTGCCAATGATCATTAATTCAGTTTTACCATCATTAAGCATGAGCCTATTTTGCAACATCCATCCACGTACATAGTCAACACATGTTTCTAGGAGTGAGACACATCGCTCTTTAGCATGTTCATCAGGTCTGAATGATACATACAGCTGTGTGTCATCTGCATAGCAGTGGCATGATATCTCGGGGAAATTTGTTCGAACATTTGAAATGAGATTAGCAGTGTACAGAGTAAATAACAAAGGACCCAGCCGAGAACCTTGTGGAACTCCGAAAGGCACTGGCAAATCATCAGAGATCACATCGTCTATTTTGACCTTCTGATATCTATTCGTCAAATACGACTCTATCCATTCAAGAACACTACCATCTATGCCAAAACAGGTCTTTAAAGTTTCTAATAAGCAAGAATGATCTATGGTATCGAATGCACTACTTAGATCTAATAACAGTAAAAGAGTGACTTTCTGGGAATCCATAGCCATCAATAGATCACTCTTTATTCTTAGCAGTGCAGTTTCAGTACTATGGAATTGTCTATATGCAGACTGAGTACATGGCAAAAGTGAGTTGCTATTGAGGTGATCCATAATTTGCTGGGTAGCAGCACCCTCAACCAACTTCGATATATATTTCAGATTGCTGATAGGTCTTAAGTTCTTAAAATCTGCGTCAAGACCAGGTTTTTTCAATAAAGGTGTGATGAGGGCATTTTTCCATTGCATGGGAAAATGACCAGTCGAGAGAGAAAGATTAATCAATGATTAATTAAACAAAACAAAAATGAAAACAAAGATTAAAGTTTGGCTCCTTTTCTACCACAAGCTGATATCAAAATTACAGTTGGCATTGATCTTCAAACACTGGTAGCAGTTCTGGGGGGGGGGGGTGGATCGGAAAAACAGATATGTAATCTTCTAATAATAATAATACACCCCATTTATTAGGCGCTTAATACGGTCGTTTCTAAGCGCACCATTGCCTGTCTACAAATTACCAACCAAGGAATGGAATGATACTCAACAGAATGGCCCCAATCACACAAATTATAAATCTCTCCTTTATTCCTTAATAACCTTGCTACCACAAGCTCAAATAATTTTCTCATCTTCATAAAAACAGCAAACAGGGCATCCAAAGGATTCTAATCATAGACGTCCAAAAAGGCAAGAGCTTTGTACAAGGACCCACTGTTAGGTTTCTCATCCCCTCCAAAATCCATTTTGTGTGTCCTCCTGTAGAGACTGTACACATACTGAGAGAAATCCAATGGCCAGGGTATATCTGTAAAGCACTGAGAGATATTGCAGATGTAAGAAGAGCAATCGAAATTCAGGGGGGGGGGGGGGGGGTGTTTCACAAAGACTAAGAACAACTTTAAGTTGAACTTAACTCTGGCAGGCCATTCATGCCACTGTTTGCTCTCACCATTTATATGATCTTTAGATTTTAAAAATTCCTTCAATAATGAATTATCAAAAAATATAAATTCTGTAGATTTGTGACCATGATTTGTACGTCCCTTGAGAGACCAATGCCAGTAAATGGTGAGAGCAAACAGTGGCATGAATTGCCTGCCATAGTTAAGTCCAACTTCAAGATGATCTAAGTCTTTGTGAAACATCCCCCTGATTAATATTTTTTCTACTATACCTGCTACATTATAGAGCGTGTCGAGGATCCCATCGATGTCTTTGATCTTAGCAAACATGACCTGATTGTTGAAATGTCCTAAGCCATGGAACCACACATTGAGTTTCTTGCGGGTGATCTCTGGACCTAGTAACCGATGGCATTCCATCAAGGCTAGCTTGGCTCTGAAAGGGGAGAAAAAAGGAAAAGCGATTACACACTTTATTACGTCCCAAACAACCAATTTCATGATCATTACATAATCATAGCACCTAGTATATGCATACATTTATTTGAGACTTGAGCCTGCAAAACAACATAATACAATGAACAGTCAAACCTGTCTATAGCGACAGCCCAAGGGAAACACAAAACGTGGTCTTTGTAGACAGGTTCCTTTAGTAATGTTTCAATGAGAAACCATTTTCAAGGAAAACAAAAAATGCGGTCTTTGTAGACAGGTGGTCACTTAAGCAGGTTTGACTGCATTTCCATGATTCTGTAGGCAATAATAAAGCCTTGTTCAGATATGACAAGGAAAACCAGAAATTTATTTTATTATGATGACATAAGTGTAATACACTTCACATTTCTGTAGTTGCTATTTATTTACAACCAAAAAACTTGTGTCATATCTGAACAAACCTTTAATGGTTCTAAGTATAACTACATCCACAGTGTGTGTCAGAACATAAAGTTGTTATCCCTAAAATAGCTGTAACAATATTTGGTTTATACGTCTCGGGGATATGTGAATGTGCCCCCTTCCATCATTTCTTGGAAAACTGATTACTTCTTGGCAAAGAGATGATAGCTCTTCTAAATATGGCACTAAAGCAAAACTAGTCTGACTCCTTGGATGGGAAATTAAAGGCCAAAAGGGGGAAGAAGACAGTGGTATATGGGTGAACAAAACAGAGAAGGACAGAGAGAGAGAGAGAGAGAGAGAGAGAGAGAGGCTACAGGATGAGAGTGAATCACAGAAAATAGGATGATTGAAAGAGAAAAAAGAAGAAAGAAAACCGAACAGGTGCAGCAGAACAACTTTAAGTTATTGATAACCATTTAATCTGATTTGTGGTTTTTAAGTTAAAGCAAGGTAGCTGCTTTCAGCTTCCCTCACCCAGGGAGGTGAAAGGAAAGGAGGCGAAACTCTTGTAATTTATACAAACGCATTCTTGAGTTCTAAAGCGTAACAATAGGATGTTTAACATTCCACTTGGCTTTGAGGTTCCATGCTCCGAACTGCGCTTCCACTGCGGCGACTTTCGGAAGCCAGGCACCAGTTTTACATTTATTACAAAATATTAAATTACCGGCAAAATTTCAGTGTAAATCAAAAAATTTATATGGGGATTTTATTGGGAATAGTGCATCAAACAAATTTTCAAATTTAGAACTCCGTCCTTCCTTTAATTTGTGTGCCAGAGTTGGTAAAAGAAGAATTACATCCTGTCAAAACCTCAATATTTTAGGATGATGCGCTAATTTGTGCATGCTTTAATGTCCCGTTATTTGATCCATGATTTACAATCTTCAATCACATTAAGTTTGCTAATGCGTGTTTTCGCGTGTTTTTTGTATTTTTCAAGTTTAAAAAAGGATGAAATTACACAAGTTTGTGTTCGCTTGTTCAACTCTTTACACATTCAACAATGGATGAGAAATCATTGAAAGGGACAGCGAACAGTTGCTGTGATACCATTTTCTGATGTAGGAATTCTAAATCCTGAAATTTCATGCGCTCTTTTATCTCACCACCTGGTCAACAGTTGCAGATTAGCACATAACTTTTCGGCGGCTTGGAGCATGGGGTCAAAGGAGAGCGGCTTGATTCCAGTCCTTCTCTATCACGTCCCTGCCTCACCATAATGTGTTATTAACCTGTTTACTACTGAATTCTCAGATTACCATAGGCTTAATACAGGGACTACCAGGTTCCTGCAGGCAATGGGTTAACACAGGATAACCTAATCAAATGTTGGTTGTTACTAATGAATGTTCTTCCCACTGGTGATAATTGCTGCTGATCAATTCCAAGCATTTTTTTATTTCTATGTGGTTGTTTTAGTGCCGTGGTGGGACTCGAACCCTGTACCTTGTGATCTGCAGTCGGGTGACTTATCCCCTAGACCAGAACACCTCAACAGGATAGGACCTATCATCTGTTCGATTCTGAAGGGTCATCCGATGAAAGTTTTAATGATTATCTTACCTTTCTACATCTTCATCGTTAGCTAGATGCATGACCATGATGGTAAGATGAAGCGTTGGTATGGGAACCATAGCATCCTTCAGCTTCTCATCTCCAGCCATCACTGTCTGCTGCACATTCTGAAGAGCTTGGTGAATCTGGATGTGATACAGGAGATAGAGAGAGAGAGAGAGAGAGAGAGAGGGAGAGAGAGCAAGGTAGGGAGAGAGAGAGAGAGAGAGAGAGAGAGGGGGAAAAATTGTTTCTGATGTTCATTTCTTTCCCAATCAATAGGCATGATACAGAAAAGGAGCAATTGTGTGCATGAGAACCTACTAGTCTTGTATACAGTGCGTCCCAGAAAAAACGAAACCGAGAATTATCAATGTTTAATCATAACTTAACCACAATTATAATCAATAAATGACACATATTTGTAAAGCTTAGACCCTCCTCTTTCATTTGATGCAACTCATATGAGTTGCATCGAATGAAAGAGGAGGATCTAAGCTTTACAAATAATCATTGTAATTAAGTTATGATAAAACATTGATAATTGTTGGTTTCGTTTTTTCTGGGATGCACTCTATACCACACTTTGGTTTGCTGTGGGGTCATGGTTGAAATTATTGTCTACCGGTAAGTTGATTTCAAAACTGTGCTATGCTGGACAAAGGTGAAAGAAAATTATTTAGACTCTTCGATTAAACAGAAGATTTGAATAAACCTAACATGGAAACAATTATATCATAAACAAAATCATACTGTAATGATTTATCTCTGCATACTGTGAAATTCAGTATATGAAAACTAAAATCTACATACATAATAAGGGCTCATATTACACTGTAATTTATTGGGAATGATTTTCATTGACATTTGTTTGCTTTGGTTTATCAACTATTTGGCACTATTTCAACAACACAGCAGCTTATTGGATCCTCTAATCAGGTTGACATTTCCTCGACCCTACACTCTGCCAGGTTTAACTAATAACATGTACACAACTTCCATCTCCTTTTCCTGTAACTTGATACAATCATGCGATTACAAACATGGGATACATGTATCGGAAAGCGAAAGAGGTTCACCGTCGGACGTTATTAGCCCATTAGACTAATGCTAACAAATTACCGTCTTGAGTCGTAAGCTCGCACTTTATCTCCCTCGACATAACCTTAAATCCCCCGTGTCATTTGATCTAGATCGTCAAGACTTAGTCACGGCCAAATATAAACACACCCCCAAGCTAGTTTCCGCAGTGGCCTGACTGCACAGCTATGTCTATACATAAATACTTGTAGGCCCACGCATAGACTTACATGTATGTTGGGCCAACTAAAGCCGTGTCCACATGTGGTCATTGCAGCAGACTGCTATTTATGCAGCACAATAATGAGATAAAATATATGATTATAAAATATAGAAAAGGAGGTAAGCTTAGAACCTTTGTTGCATGCAGCTCCTTATTTGTTTACATCCCTTGTATTCATATATGTTTCAATTGTGCTAGCATTTTTTTTTTCCTTCAGTTTACTACATGTATGTCTTGTGGGAACAAGGCCACTTGTCAATGCTTTCAAATATGTTCTAAAGTTTCCCCCCCCCTTCTGATTATGTAAATAACTGTTAGGCCACATACATGTACATGCAGCCAACCATAAAAATACCAAGATTCGTGATATATCCACTTGTTTTTTGTAGAATGACAAATTAAGTTTGATTCTGTGTTAGATTCTGTTATAACTTTCCTTCTTGCCATTTACAAAAAAAATCAACACAAATTTTTTTGCCCTGCCTCAGTCATGTACAGTATGTAAATACACATGTATGGCATTTTAGCTGTAAAGCGCTTAGAGACATCTTAGATGTATTAAAGCCCCACTGCACTATTTTGGCCAGGAGTGATTACACCTCCCTGCAAGGTAACTGACAGGTTAACCCTAAGGTTATCTCATCAAATCAGCTCTTGATTATTTTTAAGAGAAAGGGGATCATGGGGGACCAATGGTCACCGATTAGGCGTTGTTTGCTATATAGAGGGCGCAAGTAGCTGTAAGTAGTGCAGTGGGGCTTTAAGCGCTATATAAAAGCGGAATATTATTATTATTATTATTATTATCATATTAGCTGAAAAGTAATTGCTTCTTTCAGTATGTTTATGTATGATGTATTACATTTCTCATGAGGGCAAGTAAACACTTGTTGCCAATTGAGGGAATATAGAGATTCTGTCATAATTGACGGGTCGCTCGCCAGGAAGCCTAGCTTTATCACTCTGCGGTCGAGGGCTTGATGGCTTTGTCCTTACACTCAGGAAATACCAGATTAGTGTTTCAAGATACGTTTCAAAGCCATCATGGCGTGTTTGGGTCAATGGCACTGTGTGTGACCTGTCTCTGCTTAAATGAGAGTCTTAATCCACCTGTTTATTGTTTGGCTGGCAATCAACATAACAGGTTTTTGTTATGAAGCCTCTACAAAATTGTTCTGAAGTTTGAAATGGAATATCACATTTTGTATATCCCCCTACAGCTCCACCCCACATACATGAGAATGAAAATGGTGATAATAATGATGATGAATATGATGATGATGATGAATATGAATATGATGATGATGATGATGATGATGACATTGATGATGATGATGATGACGATGATGATGATGATGATGATGATGAAGATGATGATGATGAAGATGATGATGATGAAGATGATGGTGATAATAATGATGATGATGATGATGATGATGATGATGATAATGACGATGATGATGATGATGATGATGAAGATGATGATGATGATGATGAAGATGATGATGATGAAGATGATGATGATGAAGATGATGGTGATAATAATGATGATGATGATGATGATGATGATGATGATAATGACGATAATAATGTTGATGATAATATTACTTTGGCAAAAGAAGAAATTGATTTTGATACCAATTCTGGCAAATGAGAAAGACATTTTATGCAATGCTTATAAATGATTGATGAAACTTAACACATTCCAGATGAAGACACATCTACATGTATGTGATACTTCTTCTCATTTCATTGTTGTACCTTGTCATTTTTCATCAATTATTCAACATTTGCATCAATAAAATTTCTGGATTTGTTGTGCACCCTGGCCCCTGGGTGCTATTATATTCAGGCATATAAGCACTTTCCCAAATTTAAAGTGTTTCATTACTACTTTTATTTTGTATAATTTTCTACACATACACATGTACCAGTACTACAAATGGGGAGAGAATAATCACACTGCACTTCCTATGACCTTCAAGGCAAAGACCAAGGAAACGCCCCCCTCTCAATGAAATTGAAGCTCTTATTACCAATCATGTGAAAGAATGTGTTTGATAAATACGTGATGATACAAATTTTACCGGGAAACTGCCTACTAATTGATATACAGTGTGTATTTGGTAAATTATTATATCTATTTGGACCGGATAGATATCGTGTTGCGCACATGTCGCATAGTCCCATACACATCTTTCTGTGTACAGTGCTTGTAATTTTACGAAGACTGGGCCAAATTTCTTATCATTTTGATGATTCCAGAACCTTGGAGTACACACCAATACTTATATGCTAGATGATCAACCTTTTCTGATCGATTCCACAACGTTTCTTTCACAATGCAATGGCATGACCAGAACTGGTCTTTGCCTTTAACGTTTGCAGAAAGAAATGCCATCCTGAAATTTAATTGGGAATTCCTCCAGCTTGAAGTTCCTGCTACTAGCACACATGGAATTAATATTTCGGAGACAAACTAATTGAGATTTCATGATCAGAAAACCTCAGACCAAGTTCATGCCCTTGTCTCTAGCACTTGAAATAGAGATGTTTATATTGATTAATAACTGTGTTTGGCAGTTCAGTTCCGTGCATTGCTTAGGCTAAATTAAAAGCAGCTAAATTTAGTCATTATGATATCAATGTCAGCGGGGTCATGTGGTTGAAGTGAAAATGATATCTGAGGGCTGAAGGCAAAACATCCACTTCCTTTTAAAAAGTGTGAGTAAATTTCCTTATTAAGTCTACGTCTCATTAAATTACATAATTGTAAATCAAAAGTCGGATACATGAACATGTATGTTGACTTTCTAATATCAGATTTTTGTAGAACGCCTGCTCTGAAAAAGAATTTCTTTTCAATGGTAACTATGAAAAATTCATCTACTGCCTCTAATTTTTGTTTACAAGATCCCCATTGGTTTACGTGTGTTAAAACTTATTTTGTTCGAGCGCGGATACCATACAGTGCTTTTTGTCTGCTATTTCCAAATGATTGTACCATTCCAGAGCTGCCAACCTCCAGAACAGAAAATCAGTAATCACAAGGCTCAAAATCAGTAATCACAAGGCTCAAAATCAGTAATTTGGGATATAAATCAGTAATTTTCTATGCGGCGCTATGAATCTAAACAAAATCTGAAATTTTGGGTGATTTTACTCACACAAAATTGTTAAATATTGAGTTTCTGGTCATCACAACACAGTTTTCCATGAAAAATGGCTTCTATTATGAGAATACTTGATACTTTTCTGTCTTTCTCAGCGACTGATGGATGGCCGCCATACTTCACAGCACTCGCTACGATAAATCTTCTTTAAAAAAAAAAATAAAAATAAATAAATCCGTAATTTGAGACAACATTCTGTAATGGTCGTTAATTTCCGTACCAATTATGGGAAATCCGTACTAGTTGGCAGCTCTGCCATTCAGTCATCTTTCCAGCGAAAGTTAACAGACAGTGTCTCAGATTTTCTGTGATATTTTAACCAATCTTTACTCAAGAAAAGGATAAGGTAAGAATTCTTGGTAGATTTCTGTGTCGATTCGGCATATAAAAGACATATCAACTGCTTTAATATTCAAGGACTGGCTGTTTCTATACTGGCTCTTGGGGACGTTGCATCCTGCCATGCCCCATCGGTGCGGCGACCACCCAGACGCGCCTCTGGCCATGGCAGGATGCAACGTCCCCTTGAGCCTATAAAACAGCCAGGCCTCTCATAGCAGTCAATATATCTATACAAGCCCCCATGCCACCTCTCACACACATACAAACACACCCTAGATCCACAAATGATTTCTGAAAGAGTCAATAAAACACCACCTCTTTCTCACCTCTGGACTGCACACCTGGATGGCTACAAAGTAGTTTGGTGCGACCCTCTTCTGCTTCTTGTCGTCTCCCTCATCTAGCCCTCCGCTGATCACCGACCCATCACCGCCGGACTTGTCCGATGTCCGACGCTTCCTCTTCTTTGCCTTGAGGGAAAGCTTCCTGGTCGCCTCTTTGAGAAGACTATCCCTTCCTGAGGTCATAGTTAGAGAGAGAAAGTGATGATAAACATTGAAATACCTGACATTGAGAATAGTTGATGAACATTCGCTTATCAACCCATTGTCTTTGGGAACCTGTTGGCACATAAATGCACATGGTATATGGGTGAATATGAGAATTCAGTATAGTCAACAGGTTTAATTCTACTGGTATGCGCAATTTAACCTCTTCCATTTCCTCTTTCATTTCCCTTGGAAAATTCACTTCTTTAATATCCATTATCAATATATTAAATATCACATAAGTACATGTGACAGTACCTTAAAAAAGAACAACAAACAATGCTACAGAATACAAACTATTACCTTTGTACCAACTCAATTGTGAATAATTTACTTTTGGTGTAACAAGAATTTTCCTTAGGCTCTATCATCAGTCATGTTTGGTTTAGTGTCCATGGGGACAAGTACAGTGCACATTTTAATTGATTACAGAGTCATGATGAAAGGATCAAGTCTGAAGGAGGCTAGGTTTTGGAACAAAGTGACCTGGGGGTGTTTCACAAAGACTAAGATCAACTTTAAGTTGGACTTAACTATGGCACGCTGTTCATGCGACTATTTGCTATCACCATTATGATCTTTAGATAGTAATTTTTCTCACAATAATGAACTATCAAAAAATGTTAATTCTGTAGATTTATGACCATGATTTGTACATCTCTTGAGAGGCCAATTAAATAGTGAGAGAAAACAGTGGCAAGAACGGCCTGCCATTGGTAATTCCAACTTAAAGTCAATCTCAGTGTTTGTAAAACACCCCCCCCCCCTGTCCACTTCAATGGCTGCTTGTACAATAACTCATCAATGAAATGCTTTCCAACATTGAGTCTTCAAGCACTGCTGAAGCACCAAAAGAGATTACCAAACTAAAGCCTTCTCGACCATCCCATGCAATCCCTTCATATTTGGATCCCATATATGGGGTCTAAACCTTCAGGAAGGTTGAAATAAACATAGAACTGCTCAAAGCAATTTGTTTCAATGCATTGTGATAGATAAAAATCACATAACACAATAACCAAGTTTGTTTAGAGTTAAAAATAGCCTTCATGATTTAATTTTGGGTCAGTTCCATTTGTTAGGCTCTTTATAAAGTTAGAGGTGGTAACCACCGAGTATTCGACTGACCATTTTGGATATAATATTTGATATGTTAGGGGTCTTTTTTTGTGTTAGGGGTCTTTTTTTGTATCAGGGGGAGGAAAGCAAACTGCATTGAGCCCCATTACTTCTTTTTTTAACTTTTCACCGGTAGTTTCTTTATAGTGTATTTTATACTGCAATCATATTTCAATCATCACTGCAGTTTAGCCGTCATTACAGAGAGATAAATGTGTACACGTTGCATGGAAACATACATGTATACAGATTACGCTGTGCACTTGTACCTGTAACTTGGGCTCTATGGGTTTATAGTTTCACTGACTGGCGATTACTCATCAGCTCATATGGAATACCCTCTGCCACACACATTGAGACTCCAAACCATACTGAAGCACCAAAGAAGATTACTCAACTAAAGTCTTGTCGGCCATTCTACCAAATCCCTTAATACACAGATCCCATACGGGGTCTAAAGCGTCAGGAAATATACTTTTCAGGAAAGTTGACATTCCCGCAATCTGTCGACTTGGATACGATGTGAAAGTATGACATGCAAATTAATGATTTTTCAATGAAATTAAGTCTTTCATAGTTTTTGCTTTTTTTAATACAAAAATACAAAAAATTCAATTTTGTCCACACATCCCTAAAATAAATCTACCGGTAATGTGATCTAAATTAAATCAAGCATGTTTTAAGATACTTTTTGGAAAAGAGATTACTGATCACTACATGTACAGTATGCAATGCATACAATTTAACTTTTCACTTTTGATAACAGTGGATTTGAAAAGTACCTTTTATTAAACACGATTGCCTATGCATCCTAGGTCTCAAAATAAGGGACAAAGTAAAGGAGTCCAAAACCAAAATAACAACCTAAGTTTCACTTGGAAATTGAAGATAAATGTGCCATCTTATTTTTACACTTCCTTTGATGTATACAATCATTTGACAAATGCACTAGGGCTGTAATTATCTACCTATTTAATCTGTTCTTTGTTCTTGTCTGTTTTATCATCTTGCTAGCCATTTAACTTTGGATTGATTTTGCCTGACATGATGTTCTGTGCATACACATGTACCTTTAACAAAATACAACATAGAGGCCCAAATACACAAAGGAGGTTTGTGCATCATATGACGCGTTTTTGACGCGTTTCAAACAAAGGTTCAGACAAACCTTGGTTTGAAACCTAGGTTTGTCAACAAACCTCCTTTGTGAATTCGGGCCTGTATGTTTGGGGTTTGGTAGTTTCACCACAAATAACAATGGAGTTACTTTCCGAAGACTCACCTCCTTTGTCGGAACCCAAGAGGGCTCTCCTCCGCCTGATCGTCTCGACACCAAACTCTTCATCTGTAGGAAAGAGATCAATAGCTGCTAGACCAGATTCTTGAAGTCCAGAGTAAGACTCTGGTAACCTTGGAAACAGACCACATGATGACCCTTCCCCACCTGTTTCCTCCTTCCTCCCTTCAACCTCCACAATCTCATCTTCCCCATAAACCAAGCAGTCCATACTATCATGCTCATGATGCTCCTTACCAACCATACTTTCATTGTCCACTTCCATTTCATCTTCTTCTAATACCGCTAGTTCGGTCCTAACTGCCAATTCTTTGGAAGATGAACATTCTGTCCACAGGACATCTTCTCTTTCCGCTTCACCTACTACAGAATCGCTACCCTCATTGTCCATAAGTTCATCCCTTTCGGATTTGCTTGCTCGTCCTATTAATTTGCTACTGATGTCATCTTCATCTGACACTGGACAACTTCTTGAGGATTTGCCGACTTTTAAAAGAGATTGTCTACACGTAAGTCCCTTTTTGGAACTCTCTCTTGCTTTGGCCCTTCTCATTTGACTTGGACCAATGTTTCCACCCTGCGCATGTAATGCGACACTTCTTGGTACCATTTTCCCCAAAGCTGCACTTCTCTTCAAAGGTTCTTTAACAGGAGAGCGGTCCCTTGACCCTCCTGCTTCTGCAGAAGGCTTTTCTTTTTTGACAGGCCTTGTGCTATCATGGCTTTTGTCAGGTTCTATGTCTTTTGCCTCGACCTGTTTATAAGGCTTCAAAAAATCCTTAGAGCATTCTTCCTGGTTGCTCTGTACAACCCTACTTTCTGTCATTACATCAGATTGTTCTACATGACTCGAAACAGTCTTTGAGGTCCTTAAAGCCTGTAAATCTTCACGTTCAATTTCCTCTCCCCAAGATTCCTTTGGCATATCCCTTACATGATCTGTCCCTGAATGGTATTCATCCATTACTGAGTAATAATCATCAATGAATCGCAACCCTGATACATCTTCTTTGGCATTTCCTTCATCGCTACAAAAGAGCTTCTTGCCAGTTGATGATTGGCAAGTAATGTTACTAGGCGAGTGTAAGCTAGGATGACAGATTACATTTTGATGAGAACTTGGTGAGAGTATATCTTGGCTAGATGAGATAAGCGATTGTTTTAGTAAGCCCGGCAAAGCAACCCCAAAATGACTCTCTGAACGTGTTAGTTGATCCTCTGCAGGCATTAGCATACTTGAAGCTGGTGTTAATGTAGCCCGTAATGATGCATTTAGGGCTTTCGTAGATGAAACAGTATAAGATGAAGGGGATGTTAGTGGGGTTTGACACTGCACTCTAGCAATACATGTATCAGTTGAAAGGTCATCTCCATGGCAACGAAGATGTGCCTCATGGCTTGGACTGGCAGACATGGAGGGTTTGATAATCATAGTATCTTTTGTAGAGGGCGGTATGGATAATTTGTGACGCTTTGAATGGAATGAAACGCTCCCACTTTGGAAGTCAAGCTCCACCATTGCATCATCCTCTGGCTCTGATCTATGAGGACTGGTTGCTATGGTCTCATCGGATGAAGTAGTTTGCTTAGGTGATGCTGGTGATGACGTCGAAGGGGAATCAAATTTACGTTTACGACCAGAGCCTTTGGCATTTTGGACAAGCTGGTTAGACATGATGCAGCGTTTGAAAGCAGCTAGTTTCCACGGCAAGCAGTTGCTAGGCAACAGATTGTTAGTTAATTGGTGAAGAGTAACTGAGGTTTGATGAAGTGGTGGTAGTGAGGTGATGTCTATACAAGCAAAT
>JAVYIG010014219.1:25000-42790 GCA_035222895.1 Strongylocentrotus droebachiensis
TATAGGATGTGCTTTAGGATGTGCTTTAGCGCTGCATGCACAAGCCACAGAGATACACACGAAGCTTCCCGTCCACGTCCTAACTTAGAGACCTATTTTCATCATTATTGCGGCGATTTTTATATAGTTTTCGTGAATGGAGGTATGAAATCAAAGCTTATTTTGTGATTATTACGGCCATGTATACAACATTTTGATTATCATTTTCTAAAGGAAAGTTTTCACAAGAAAACCATTGGACTGACAGTTCAGTCGCAAGCTGCCTTCAATCAACACGCAGTGCAGTGTGTGTGAGTTGAGATGAGCTTGCAGGAAGCTCCAACACCGGGACCCGCGCCCCGCAGGCGTCCGACGCCTGCGGCGCCGGTGTTGAGCTTCCTGCAAGCTCATCTCAACTCATTTGACACTTTGAAATTGTTATCTGTTGGTTTGCATCATTATTGCCGCGATTTCAATATAGTTTCGTGAATAGATTTACGAAACCCGAGCTTAGAATTAGTAAAAATATTACTAATGTCTACGTTTTTAAACGACTGTCTGATTTTCTTGTGAAAATTTTACTTTGAAAAATGATTATCGAAATTCATGGTCAGAAATAATCACAATCTAGGTTCATTATGTTACAGTTCTTGCATCAAATCAATGCATGAAAACTTGGTTATTGAACTAGAAAAATGTTTTTTTTTTTTTAAATAGGCAATTATGAAGTAGGAAGCCTGAAACCTTAGCCTACTAAACAAATCTCAACAAAGTGTAGGCCTATCCTTTTATGAATTAATGAAAAAGTAGCCCCAGAAAAAAGAGCCCCCGAAAGTTGAAAATTTCCCAAAAATTTGAAATGGAGCCTCCGAAATGAAAAACTTAATTTTTTGCCTGCGCCCCCCTCTGAAATCCCTCGGATTGCCGCGGGTCCTGAGTTGAGTGTATATATAATATAGGGGTGGGGTCCACGGGTTTCAAGGGGCCATAAACCCCCAAGAGCTCGGGGGTTACATTCTTCAAAGTTGGGGGGGGGGGGGAGAGATCAGATCGCAGCGGGTTGAGTGTATATATAATATAGGCGTGGGGTCCACGGGTTTCAAGGGGCCATAAACCCCCGAAAGCTTGGGGGGTTTAGGCGTTTAATTAGGGTCAGATGAGCATGTTTTTAATACTTTATTTGTGACACTTGCGAGTCAGTAATTGGCGTGGGGTCAATACGTAGAGTTGCGTAGTGTTGCGTACCAACTACGCTGGCCTACGTTACTATATGCTGAGGGACGGAAAGGGGTACGCAAGATGAACGAAAACAATTCAACATGTTTAATTTTTTTCGCGTACTTTCGGCGTAGAAATTTGACGCAGAAAGTACGCCTTTTTACGCAACACTACGCTACATGCCTACGCAACAGTACGCAACCCTACGCCAGATCGACAAAGCAGTAAAAGCTTTCCACACTACGGAACTCTACGCAGTTCCAGTGGCTTAAAGAATAACTACCGGTACAGTTGGATCGTTTTTTTTATTTTTTTATATAAGGCCAAATTTAAAAAAAAACATGTTTGGCATCCTGTTTTTTTGAAAAATGGGAAGGAGGAGGCCCTTTTTTTTTCTTTCAAAATGGCCGCTCGGTACATTTTCCCTGACATTCGGGCTATTTTTCAAGATGGCGGCCGACAATTTTTTTTTTTCTTTTTTAAAATCAGAAATACATTTTAGCAGTGCTTTTCATGTTTTTTTTCTTCAAAAAAAAAAAAAAAAAAAAAAAAAAAAAAATAGGAGGCGGCCCCCAAATAGGAAGCAGGCGGGGACGCTGTTTTTTTTTCTTTCAAAAAAAAAAATCAGAAATCAGAAATCAAAAAATCAGAAATACATTTTAGCAGTGCTTTTCATGTTTTTTTTCTTCAAAAAAAAAAAAAAAAAAAAAAAATAGGAGGCGGCCCCCAAATAGGAAGCAGGCGGGGACGCTGTTTTTTTTTCTTTCAAAAATAAAATAAAAACAAATTAAAAAAAAAAAAAATAGGAGGCGGCCCCCAAAAAGTAAGCGGGCGGGGACGCGAAACATTTTTTTAATGGCCTGAATGGCAAATAAAGTTCTTGGTGGTTTTAATTTAGACAGTCTCTATATATCTATTTACACCCCCCGCCCCCCTTTAGAATCCCGCGGATTTCCGCGGGTCCAGCTAGTGTATAAGTAATTCATTTGATTCTGTACTGCAATCTGCTGAACAGTTGCAACAGTTTGCTATAAAATGCCAAAAGAACTTGAAATGGAAACTTATGCCTCTTATGGACTCAACTATCATTGTTCACAAATTTTGCTAAATAAAATTAATTTGTCCTAAATTACTCCTGAATTTAGCTAGAAGAGTATTTGACCATCCTATTAGAACCACTGGGGAAAATGCACAGAAGTATTTAGTGATTTAGCTCTGGTCAGCTCTGAAAGAGCCCTAGAAAAAAATGCAAAAACAGCTTTGGAAACAAGATATGAAAACTGCCCCCCCCCCCCCACAAAAAAAAAAAATATATATATATATATATATATATAATAATAATAATAAATAAATAAAAAGAAGATGAAGTAATAATTACAAATAATTAATCAAAATGAAAATAAACTAATTGGTAGCATTTTCAAAGAGCAATTTTTACACAGAATAAACAATTCAGATATTCAATTGTTCCTTTAACCAAGGAGATATCACAGCGAGTTTGACAGATCTATCTCAGATCTACAATTCTACATAAAGTTCATCACTATGTTTAGACCTATGGGGTAACCTACATGTATATACATGTATGTATATCCACAGTGTATAGGCAGGGGGTACACACAATTGAAGGTGGTGGTTATTTTTTTACCTGACTGCTAAGAAAGCATAAATGCTTGTTAGTAAGCAACCAGACGGCCGACGGCTTTAGGTCCTCTCCGAGGGACCTGGTAATGAGGATTAATGCCTTACCAAAGGGCACTAGCGCATCGCCTTGGTTTCGAACCCGGGTCACCGGATTACGAGACCACTGCTCTACCGACTGAGCTATTGGTCACAATAGATGCTAGTTTAATGACCTCATGTTGGTGTATTCATATTACTAATTAACACCTCGATTGCTTTCTTTGCTCCTCAGCATGGTCACTTGTTTGCCACATGTGCAATTATGTACAAAACAATAGGCGGAAGAATTGCTTTGTACAACACAATGACTTTGCAAAATTACCCATGACCACCCTCTTAAAGATAAAGTTGAGTTCTGGTCATGTGATTGCATTGTGAAAGATACGGTTAGAAAAGGTTGATCATCTAGCATATAAGTATTTGTGTGTATTGCAAGTTTGTGGAATCATCAAAATGATAAGAAATTTAGCCCAGTTTTGGTAAAGTTACAAACACTGTACACAGAAAGATGTATATGGGACTACACGAACATGTGGCATAAAAAACCTACCCCCGAGTTTTACGATGTACATGAAATATTTAGAATATGAAGGCATTTGAAGAGCCATGCTTTTCAGGGAACATGTCTTGAAATCTGATGTTCTTCCACACTTGCATAATAAGAATGATAACGCTCACAAATTATTTTTCACCTCTTCCCAGCTGAACTCAACCTTCTCTTGAACACCGGTAAAGATTAATCTTCAGAGCTGCCAACCTTGTCCGACCAAAAAAAGGAATCATGATGGCAAAAAACGGAATGGTTGGCAGCTCTGAATCTTGGACTGGAAACAGTTCAATAATCTTTATGCCTCCCATGATAAATACAATGTGGCACAGGGAGATTATTTGTGTTGAATATATGAAGAGCTTGATTCCAAAAGGAGCTAAATCCATATTTTATAAAAATTGACTTTTTTTGTCTTAAAATAATGATTTCATACATGGGGACAAAATGCACTATATCACATTTTAAAATATTACCAGGAAGTATGAATTTTTTTAGTAACAATATCACGTTTCATTCCAAAAGGAGCTAAATCCAAATCAGTTTCATTCCAAAAGGAGCTAAATCCACTTTGGGTACTTCTGAGTAAATCACTTTTTTTGTTTCTCCACTTTCCCTTCAGCCATGTACCTTTATGTTGTTATTTATGTTAAAGGTGTCACCCTGGACCAATAATATATTATAAGAAAAAAAATCCACCAGTTATTTCTGATTTTTATTAAATTATTAAAATTTGTGGATTTAGCTCCTTTTGGAATGAAACATGGATTTAGCTCCTTTTGGAATGAAACGGATTTAGCTCCTTTTTGAATGAAACTGTGATATGTTGTTTATTTTCTTTTCAAAAGGTATTTTTTAGATGTGATTTCACTGTTATTATTTAAAAGGAAAGGTTTGCTACTAAATTTAAATAAATTTACGTGACTTTATTGAGAAATTATTCTAAAATTTCACAAATTTTAGGTACAATCTCATGATTCATTCCAAAAAGAGCTAAAGCAACGAAAAATAAAAATCTAAAAATTAATAAAAAATCAAAAATAACTTCTAGATTTTTTCTTATCATATATTATTGGTCCAGGTTGACACCTTTAACATATATAACAACATGAAGGTACATGGCTGAAGGGAAAGTGGAGAAATAAAAAAAGTGATTTACTCAGAAGTACCCAAAGTGGATTTAGCTCCTTTTGGAATGAAACTCTTCATATAAAGACTAAAGAGTAAAACCTTGTACATAATCTATATGAGCTACATATATAATATTATCTACATGTATGGTATGCTAAGATAACTTCAGAATTGCCTAAAGCTTTCACACAAATTATGACAATAAATTATTTTGTGAATTAAAGATAACATGTTATGTAAGAATTCATGAACAATTTATTCTATTCTTAAAATAAAAAAATGTAGACTTCCGGTACATGCATTTAGACTTTGGAAATACATGTGAAGTGTAGTTTACATGCCTCATTTTAGGAAACTTGATAGTACAGTTCTCTCAACTTCCGGTATTGTATTGTGTAATCTCTTGTCCTTGTATTTCTGATTCGCCAAATAAATAATGTGGGCAAGCACTGAATCCACTGACCAGGGTAGTAGTATATCTGTAAAGCGCTAATAGAGACATTGTAAAAAAAGCTGAAGCTGAATACATGTAGTAGTATAGTATTAATGACTGCTTTGAGAGAAATAGTTGTTTTTATACGCTCAAGGGAAGGTTAGAATTGTGCTATTGCCCCCGAGGCGTGCCGAAGGCAATAGCCCAATTGTAACCTTCCCGAGAGCGTATAAAAACAACTATTTCTCGAATAT
The DNA here is from genome assembly GCA_035222895.1 of Strongylocentrotus droebachiensis. Lineage (NCBI taxonomy): Eukaryota > Metazoa > Echinodermata > Echinoidea > Camarodonta > Strongylocentrotidae > Strongylocentrotus > Strongylocentrotus droebachiensis. Next base: position 30,246 of record JAVYIG010014219.1, read on the forward strand.
TAAAGCAGTCATTAATACTTTTATATGCCGAAAAAAAATAGACTAAAAAATACAAAATAAAACAAACTTTTGTCGAAGATGGGATTTGAACTCTTGCGTACAAAAGGTGATGTAACTAAAGTCAGCGCCTTAATCCGCTCGGCTATCGCGCTCTGTTACCATACTAAACAGTTTTCTCTAATATATACATTAAAATGGATTTAAAACGGCTTCGCGTGTTGATGATTCGCGGCTGCTCCATTAATCGGGCCCTTCTTTTACTTTTTACAATGCATATTGGCACGAACTTAGATCAAGATCTATCGGCAGATGTTGTTTTTTTGTTTTTGGAAGTTTATTTTCGTCTTCATGTCAACAATGCAAGATAAAATTGTCGGTAAGATCGATCGAGATTCAATTGTATTGAAATTACCGACCAAATCTTCGCACACGTACGGTATCCTTGATCGCTCAAACCATTTTTTAACATGTAAACCTATGGGGTAACCATGGAGACTGACCTATTTTCCCAATAACCATGGTTATTGGGAAAATAGGTCTGTTTTTACAGGAACAGTTAAAGTTTATGAATGCAATTTCGACCAATCAGATTGCTGGATTACTTAAGTGAGGTATATAATAATAAATGTTTGTTGTTGATGTTTGTTGTTGTTGCTGGTAAATAATTACATGTACATGACATAAATCAATCGCAAGTCGCTAAAACCCTGAAGGGTATAAAGCTAAGGTATTTCGGTCTAGTGGATGAATTAGAGGATTATGGATGACAAGGTACAGGCGACAATTCCCTGACATATCACCAACCTCCTTTCACAAGCATTAATCTGCACCTGCCTCACCTGACCCAGGTGAGGAAAATCAGTAACTGTCAAAACTTAATTCCTTATCATGCCAGAATGCCATACGAGCAGCTGAGCTAAAGCCGGGGTAATAATAGTAAAGCCCAAGGAGTGTCAAACTTGACAGGCAAGAGCGCTATGCAAGAACCCAGGATTATTACAATTATTATTATTATCATCAAAAACTATGAAGCATGACCACATGACCACAGCATATGACAGGATATTGAGGCATTGAGTTGAGTGTGGTATCTACATAACATTGATTAAAACCAATCAAGACTTCCAGCGATACATGATAAGTCTTGGGTATTCTCCTAAAGAAATAAATAAAATACAAACTTGTTGCCTGTCAGATGGTGATGCGGACCCTCCCCCAGGCCACACGTGTGTTGCACTTGCAGAGGCAGCCTTCAGTCTCCGATGTCAGCCATGCTAATCAAATTAACGTAACCTTATCACAACACGCCCTCGGCAGACGGCCACACTCATAAACAAGACGAGGCATTTCGGTAAAAAGGATATGATCACTTAATTTGTAGGGAATTAGTCACAAAAACAAGTGTTAAAAAGTGACAGCAATTAAGTGTTTTACACGCCTAGGGCTACTTATTTGTTTTGAATACAAGTGACAAGGAAAGGGATGCAGCAGCTACATAGAATAATATTAAAGCTCTCTTCATTTATTCTATTTATGATGCACAGTCTCTCCGGCATAACAATTTGTAATTTAAGGTAAATGGAGATACAATATGCATGTACATAATATAACAATACTACTCAAACATACTGAATCTAGGACAGTTTTTAAGCTAGACTGAAAAACAAGAGTGCAAAACTAATTTTTAATAATTTTCTTGTCCTTAATCAGATTCAACTTAAATTACCTCTGATCTGTTTCTCACATTTTTCTACTTTCCTCAAAACCCCAATAGATGTAGAAATAGACCGCCCCTTTGGAGATGGTGTTGGTTTGACAAGCTTTTCACTGATGCGTGACCACATGGTTAGTTTTTCTTAAATGTTTGTGATTAATTTCTAAGCTTCTAAATTTCTCTGGGAATAAACCCCTGCTACTTACCAATGGAAGATAATTTTCTGGTAAGACTAGTTCTACTCCGTCATCCGTCTCTTCAATCTTAGGTCTGAGATCATAATCATCCCACTCAAGATCAAAGTCATTTCCCATCAAACCATTCCCTGATTTCCTCCACCCATCTTGCCGTTCGTTCCTCTTCCTCTGCTGTGCAGCCTTCTTTGCCTTGTCCGATCCTAGATCGTAGTTATCCCACTCTAAATCCCACTCTAAACCGGACCCCCTCGACCCCCGCTGGGCTTGGTTATGCCCGGTCTGGTTCTGGTTTTTAGGGTAGTACGATGAGGAGTTGCTGGAGGTGTGGTGGTGGTGGTGTTGCTGAGATTGTGGTGGCGGTGGTGGTGGGGACTGCCTCTGGGGATGATGCTGATGCTGCTGCTGCTGCTGTTGCTGGACGTGTTGTTGATGTTGATGGTGGTGAGGGTGGTGATAAGGTTGTTGATGAGGATGGTGGTAGGGCTGCTGCTGCTGCTGGGGAGGAGGAGAGTTGTAGTAGCTGTTGGGAGGGTAGCGGCCGCCTCTTCGCCCCCGTGGTGTGTGGTGAGGTGGGCTGGGTGGTGGGCCACTCCCGTAACCCCCTCCGCCGTTGTGGAAAGGACGATGATGTGGAGGACTGGAGTTCCTCGTTGTTACAGTGTAGACCTGAAAACAACAAACCAGACAACAAAATCAAAAAAGCCTATCCATCAACATAGCTCAGGCATCTCATGTAGTGAGGGAACATTCATACAGTGCAGTTCAATGAATTACAAGCCTAAAATTGGCCTCTGCTAGCCATACTAAATGTTCTATGATAAATGCTCTGATTACAATTGCTCCGCAGTTGATATGCTACACTAACTAAAGTCCTAACTGAACAACAGCTCTACCTAACCCCAACTTTATAAAGTAACAATTTATAAAGTAACAAGTTATAAAATAAAATCCAATTGAAACCCAGGCCCTAGTTCTAACCTACAGGCAACGAAAATCCCATTGTACCCTAACCCTAACCCTAACCCTTGTAAGGAGTGATTGTTATGATGATGAGAGCATGAGTCATACAAGCAGCTATACAACCAACTCACATTTGTTTCAATTATTGTGGTAGCAATGTGCTCTAGCTGGATGTACATGTACATGAATGTGTAAATTAGGGTAAGGGTTAAGAGTCAAGGTTAGGTTAGGATTAGGTCTGGGGTTGAAACTCTGAATTTTGGTTAGTATTACAAATTGACTGTAAAACAATCGTCACCTGAGGAAAAATCTATCACCATCTCGACTACTCACCTGGACAGCATTGTTGTAGTTGTGTTGGTAGCGATGTTGTGCATTAGCTGGATGTATGTGTGGTATATCACCGGCACGACGCAGGGATGACGTAGGATGGTACATCCGACCAACTGCCTGGGACATCTGAAAGCAAACAAAACAATAATAATAATAATAATGGTGGCTTCTTATATAGCGCACATGTCCGTCACATTGTGACACTCCTGGCGCTGCCCCGATTATTACCCTGGCTTTAGCAAGGCAATCACTGCGGCGCTCTAGCATTTTAAGGAATTAATTCCTGCCAGGTACCCATTTACATCACCTGGGTTGAGTGTGGCAAATGTAGACCAATGTCTTGCCAAAGGACATTAGTGCTGCGGCCGGACTCGAACCGCAGACCACTCGGCCACGACACATCTACTGAAAATGAGGGTTATTAAAACTGCTACAGCTATTGCATTACAAGTTTGAAAATATTGTCAGAATATTGATAGCAATGGGCTGCAAAAATAATGGAACCTAGTCTTGTTTTGGAGATCTGGAAACATTGTAGGAAAAGAGGATATTCAATACTATTCCTTCACTTTGTTCCTTTTAAAGTTCTTTCACTTTTTAGAGAAAGAAGGAGGGAGAGAGAGAGAGGGGGAAATGAGGAGGGGGAGAGAGAGAGAGAGAGAGAGAGAGAGAAAGGGGGAAATAAGGAGAGACAAGTGAGAGAGAAAAGCGAAATAATAGATGGAGTAAGGGAGAGGGGGACATGAAGAAAAAGAGGGAAGGATAAAGAAATAGATGGAGAAAGAAATAGATGGGGAGTGCAAGAGGGAGAGATGGAGGAAAATTAAGTAGGAAAGAGGGGGTAAAGGGAAGAAAGAGGACAGGAAACATGGAGAGAAAAAAGGCCTGTTCAGATACGATGCAGTTAACTGCCACACAAAAGCCACTGCAGTTTTTAACATGTACCGTAAATCTCCGTGTATAAGGCGCACTTTTTTGCCGCCGAAAAAAATTGAAAGTCGGGGGTGCGCCTGATACACAAGTACAGATTTTTTTTTTTTTAAGTTTCTATTTATGGCGCTATGCCTGGCAATGTCTCCCAGCTCAGTAATAAGTGTGTTGACTCACCACTCGGAAACTACAACAACACTAAAATTTGTCTGTCATCTTGGTTTGAAAGTAATCTTTCTAATAGATCTCAATATGTAATTTATAATAATAATTCCTCAATTTTTGTTATATAACAAATGGTGTACCACAAGGTTCTATCCTAGGACTGTAGGTACTCTATTGTTTTTAATTTACATTAATGATCTTACACATTCCTCTAAAAACGACATTGTTACTATTATTTGTGACAAGTTTACAAGCACAAATCAGCGCCTTTAACTGCACCTCGATGTTAAATGAAGGTCCTTCCCCGCGCGGGATTTCGGCAACGAAACAACAACAACAAAATAGGGGTGCGCCTTATACACGGAGATTTACGGTAAATGAATTGCAACTGTCTCAATTACCGGGGTCCTACACGTGTGTTTTTTCACTGAGCCATGTGTTATAAGATAGAAAATTTGAAGCATATTACATTTTATGTCAACAAGGTGCATATCTAAACAGGGCCTAAGTAAGAAATGTAATAATGTTACATCTTACCTGAAAGATGGAGGTCAAAGAGGAAGAGAAAAGAGGAGAAGGCAGGCAGCTGGTTGGGTCTGAGATCACCCCTCCCACTCATTGCATGAGAAGCCCGCAAGGGAAGGTGCAACACATTCAGAGTTCTGTAAGAAATTAAAACAAAATATTTAGACACATTAACATTACATATTATAAGAGTACTTGTTTTCTAAATCGCTTCCCATTGCTCTACAGTGCAATCAATCCATTCAAAGAAAGACATGAGGCCTGTTTTCATCAGCTCAAGTTTGCCAAATAACCCACTATTTTAACTATCCTGATCGCAAATCATTTGCGTCTTCATCAGCCCGCAGTTGCATTTAGCGTGATATTTGGTCGAGATAATCATCCCAAGATATCTTGGGCTATTGCAAATATCCCACTTTTTGTGTGGTGCGTCCTCACCAGCCCGAAGACCCGCATTATGCGCGAAAGCTGAGAAAAATATCTTGAGCCTGAGTTTCAAGGTTGAGTCTCAAGCTGATGAGGACGCGATTTGTAACTTTAGGCTAATTTCCCAAATCAGAAATAGCGGGTTATTTGGCAATCTCGAGCTGATGAAAACATACCTAAGGGAATTGTCTTTATACAAAACTGGCCTTGTTACAACTTCACTGACATCCCACGGAAATAATAAAATAATTACAGTGCTTACATAGCGCCTAACACTTACATTTGTCAGAAGTCTCTAAGCGCTCTACAATAATGCAGCATAATTACCCTGGCTTTAGCAGTGCAGCTGTTACGCGCGCTGCGTTTCAAAATGCATGTATTTCTTTTTCAATGGAATGTTGGCAAACTTAATGGACTTTTTAATTTACAAACTGTCCTAAGGACATGTAGAGGTACAACTTTGCTTCCATCCCACTGAAGCATGTTTCTTTTAATTTAATCATTTCCATGGGATGTACACTGTAGGCGAACTCATAATAATTTAGTGTAACAAAGATTAATCTCAACTCAAAAGCTAGAGTTATAAAATATTGAGCTACAATCATGATAATAGTTTGATTTGGATCTAGCACAACTTGGTATTAGACATGGCTTGCATGCCTCTGGATAGAACGTTGGCTCCCTGCAACCAAAGCTTAGATGTTGCACTACATGTACATGTATACCTTTCTCCCTCTCTCTCCCTCCCAGACGTGTTTTGAAAGCTCACTAGCTCCCATCCCCGATACAATCTTCAAGCAGGCACATCTCCTTGTATACATCTAATGTAATCACACCCAGATGTGCTACAATGTAGGGGACGGAGAAAGACGATTAAAGACGAGGGGAACCTGCGGGCCTCCCTCTATAGATGACGACGGAGCGCAGACAGGCATGTGCAGGGAGGAATGCGGTAATCAAAGATGGCTCATCACAGCATCGCTTCATGTCTTTCAATGTTTATTTGTGAATCATGTAGACGAAAGAGAGGGCAATATTAAATTACATACATGTAGAGGGACCTCTTCACGGGCGGATCTCAATGTACATCATCCACTAGTGCAATTGCACATGAAAAGATGCAATTGCATATGAAAAGATCAAATTACTAATACAACTTTTTGCAGAGTACTGAGTCAGTACTACATACATGTAGAGACTCAGTACCTTTAGTATTTTAGAGCTATCATGTACTTGGCTCAATATTAAAGTACATTCATACTGAAAAGATCAAATTGAAATTAATACAAATTTTAGCACTATACTTAAATCAGTACTGATACGCATTAAAAAAATAGGGCTAGTTATCATTGTTTGAACAAAAATAGTCTATTTCTCATGAATAGAAAATACAGTCTTTTATGACAAAACATGAAATGGTAAAACATCATTCAGAATAAATGTACTGTACACTTTACCAAAGTATTATGAGTTATAGGCCTTCATTTTATGTCTTTGTGATTGTTTTGGTTGCTGTTTTTGTTAGTGCCAATTATTGGCATGGTTAAGTGAAGCAAATACAAAAAAGAAAACTAGGCTATGTATTAAAATGTGCAGCACATGGCACAATCATAATTTTCTTGTTGTAGTTTATGATATGTTCATGTACTTGGCTAAATGTTTAAGTACATTCATACTTCCAAGTCTCAATAAATTTCACCCAGTCACTTTGAGTAATGAAGTGACTATTGCCACGACAAATCAACAAAAAGACTCCTAATCACAATAATTTCTAAGCCAGAATGGCCTACTGTATACATACATGTATCATATGCACACAGTTTCACAGATCCCAAACATTGGACTTGACCCGACATATTTCAAAGAATCGAGAGGTCATCTAAAGAGGAGAGGTCAGCTAAGATTATGGACCCAGGAATGCAATCTATTCAAATCACACATTTTCCATTCCAGACGTGATGAACTTTACCCAGTCCTGCGGCTAGAAAGTCATTTTTCTCACAAAATGATAGGGCCCTAAAGTTCTGAAACAATTAAAGTTCAGATAAGTCAATATTTTCTTTCTACTTTTTCTTTTCTACTTTTCTTTTCTAATTCTAAAAAATCATACCTACAGGATATATACAGTACATGTACATTGTGATTTACTTTAGATCATCATAGGGCTTTTTCAACAACAGCCCATAAGACCAAGACCCTGTGTCATAAAACTTGTTATATCAATAACAAATTACAATGACTGTTATAAGCTACTGAAATCATGGCATTTGATTGGCAGAGGGCAAATTTGTCATAGAGATTTGGCATTTGTTATTGATAAGTTTTATGAAACAAGACCCTGCTTCCTTACCCCCTAATGTATTTTTACAGAATGGCCAAAGCCGCCAAACTCTCATCACATTTTTTTTGTGTGTCTGCATCTTTTCAATTTTTGCTATTTGTTTGAACTAAATAGATTTGAATACTCTACAAAAGCTAGTGTTATTCTTTGATAACTGCACTTTTTGAAGACACTCTCAGAATTAAATGAAGTTATAATAGAGAAGACTATACAATGAGCCTATACATGTACTTGGTACGACTTGTTTGCTCCATTCTTCAGTATATATTTCTTAGTCATTGTTTAATCTTCATAATAATTTTCCCCCTCCTTCATCTTTCAACTTCAATTTTTCATATTTACCTTATAAATAAACATTAATAGAAAATATAAACAAACTTTTTTTTTCTTCCTCAAGCAAGGTTTTCATTTCAAAAATTTGATTACATATTTTCATCAATTACTAAATGATTTGTTTATATCATTGAGCAATATAAACAAACATAAATCAATAGAAAAACTAAGCATGGCTGGATACAGGCTAAGCACTACTTCATGAACTCCTCTCAAATCTCAGGAATTCACCTTCCCTTAGGTAGACCATTCTAGTCTCATTCTTCATACCTGTAAGGTCATGTTGTCATGTGGGATCAGAAATTTTCAACTGTGAGTCTTTTGTGAATTGTATCATGGTTAACTTTTTTTTGCAGTATCAAACTATCACAAACCTGAACCACTAAAAAGTTTTTTTTATAGTTCCACTATGGATAGCAAAAAACTTGAGAAGTCTGATTGAATTTGGGCATTTTTTTCTGTAAGGAAATGATTGTTTGGAGTTACATAAACAAAAGAAAACAAATGATTATTTAGATCAAATGGACTACCACCTAAAATTTGTGAGTAAATGTAACTTTCTAGCCTACTGTTCTCAATTGATATCAACAAAATATGAAAGAAAATGAATCTTGGGGGTGGGGTAGGAGAGATGGTACCAAAAATCAATCTTTAACCCTTTTTCTTGTTGGTAGTAAAACATTCTAAAAATAATAATGGTTATAACTTATATACCAGGATACAAAGTTCACAGAGGAGAGATAGTTACAAAATATCAATCTTTAACACCCCTTCTTGTCCATAGTACAACATTCTAAAAAGTTACATGTACGTTCCAGGGTAGAAAGTTTACAGAAGAACATTCCAATAAAATATTACACCTATAGATGTTCATTCATATCAATCTCAGTCACTGTTTGTTGTAACTATAAACTACTCTAAGGGTCTGTTAGGGCAGAGTAGTAAGTGAGGGGGCTCAGTCTGCCTACTTGAATCTAAAGGGAGTTAAATGACATTTACTTGAACCCCCTTCTAACAAATACAAATGTGAGCATTGTTAGCATCTAAACTATGCTAGATTCATGTTAAAGGTATATATAAACCTTGCTACAATTACAGTATATAGTGGATTTTTCAGTTGTTGAAATAACAATAATGTACTAGTACACAATTACTATTACAATATCTTTGTATTGAATAAAGAGAGCACCATAAGTATCTACATGTACATGTACGTGTATAAAGACTTTATAAAGATTTGATATCTGCCCAGAAATAGACCAGTAAGATTGATTCCCAGCTCCTCTTACTTCAAGATTTCCTTGGAATAAGGGGTTCAATGTAATTTGATAGAGAAAAATTTCCCCGCATAAATGATTTAAAAATATATATATGTGTTCGTGCATGACAGAACAAGAACAGAAATTGTAGTGCATATTTAAAAGTAATCTGTGTCACTTCATTGTTAACACTTTTTACCTCTCTCTCCCTCTCTTTCTCTTTCTCTCTCTCTCTCTCTCTCTCTCTCTCTCACCAATAATCCTTCAATGGAACATATCAGGAGGACTATAGCCTTTGCCACAATATTTATCATCAAATATTGTAAAGAGTACAATATTTTACCAAGAGTCCAAAACTTACACATGAAGTATGTCTGCAAAAGCTCTGCATTTAAAATTCTAAATGTACACATTATTCAAATTGTACTATAAACATACTTCCATTTACACATAGACTGTTTGTATTTTGGGTCAATGAGTTCAATTAGTCTATGGCAAGCTACTGGAGATCCGGTTAGTAGTTCCACCTACTGGGGAAGTGACATATTGAGTACAAATAAGCTACTGCTCAGGATCTCATTAGCATGCTACAAATATGGGTAATGAAAGATTAGGACTGCTTTCACTAAATAATTATTGTTGAATATGAAATACATGTAAATACATGTAAATGTATACAAATGTATATGCACATATTGTCTGTTTGGAGCCAGAAGGTTGTTTACTCATTCATGTTTATCAAAGAGTTAATGCCCTTCTGGCTTTGAACAGACAATACTGTAGGTAGTTCTTTTTTTTCTTTCTTTTTTTAGTTGATTATTATTTTCATTTCTTTTTATAAACATTTAATTGAGAAACTTTCATCTTAATTTTAACAGAAATATATGGAAAGCTTGTTGACATGTATATGATACAAAGTTCCATATAATTATTGTGTTTCCATGTATCCAGGATTCTATGGTTGGGGGAGGGGAGGGGGCAAAAGTTATAAAATTATTTGAGAAGCAAAGAAAAATGTTATCAGCCCAGCCCAAGCTTTGTTGCTTCCCCCCCCCCCCACAACTTTTGGCAACAGGCCTCCTGTCACCCACCCCCCCTAAAAAACAATCTGTCACACTCAATAACTTTTTATTCATATAAATCTTTAGTAAAATAAATTACAAAATAAGAAATAACAAGATATAATGCAAAAATATAACAATAAGCTATTTTTAGCCCATTTCACTTTTTTGCTTCAAGAGTAACACCTACATGTACACTTATAGGAAAACAACAATATGCACTATATAAATACAAAAATAGATATTTTGAAAATCATTGCCCTACATTTGTTGTAAAATGCTAATAGCGCCACATACCAGTCTACAATGCAGAATACTCCAATCTGATGTCCATATAATTCCAAGAGTGAAGTAAATTGCCTTGATCAGGGATACTAAATGTCTCTGACTCGATCATAAGCATGTATACATGTACAACTGTATGTAGGCTTACAACATGTCCTTAAAAGACCAATACTTCACTGCACAAAGTACACACACACAAAAAAGAGTGAATAAATACAGCCCTTTAAATCCTGAACAATGCACCAGGAAGCATATCAACAATTAAAATGCTAGGAAAAATAGGCCTTGCACATCTAGACTCACCACCCACGGTCTATCACGAATTCATACAAGATGTTAAAAGCGTGACAGGGCTAAACAAACATCACCTTTGATAACATTTCAAAAATGCTACTTTGTTTGTATCAAAAATGCAAATCATCATGGTCACAAATTGACACAAAATAACATGTACATGAACTGTACATGTATTCATACTTTAGTTTTGAGTGCTTACATGTACATGTAGACAGACAAACACACACACGTCTAGTGTGATGAAACAAATTAACAAGTTACAGAGAATGATGAATTGATAGAATCAGAAATAGAAATAGAAATAGAAAATAAGAAGAAATGAGAAAGACCTAGACACAGACAGAGAGAGGGGGAGAGGGGATAGAGGGAGGGAGAGTGAGAGAGAGAGAGAGAAAGAGAGAGAGAGAGAGAGAGTCTGAGAGAGAGAGAGAGAAAGAGAGAGAAAACTTTCCAAAGAAACATAATATACCTTCAGTTTCAATTGTTAACCATTTCAGTGCAGGAAGATGAATTCTCCTCCCCTATTACCTCCATTATTTGTCCTTATTTGTCTTTGTTTTATCCCTTTCACAAACTAGTCATGAAAGAGAAAAGGGGGACTGTCCGAACAAGACCATCTTAGTCTATTTTGGTACCGGTATGTGTTATTATCTTCTCTTCAGTAAACATCATACTGTAAAGAAGTTTGTCAGTCAGAAGTGACTACATTTCCATAAGAATATACCAGTAATCAATAAATTGAATTTGAACTTGAACTTGAATACATCCATGATGCTTCTAAGCACTTTACAGCAATATTAAACTTACCAAAAGAAATATTTAAAAGTTTAAAACTTTTTTCCAAATTAAATCCTGCATCACCAAACAACACTCTTCTGAGAACTGCCTCTTACAAGAGATGAGAAAGAAGCCTTACCTTGTAAACTACAATGACTGAATACAATCCAAGTGATCCAACTGATAATTACAAACACTGCCAGGCCAGGCGTCTACAACGTACATCCAAGTTACTGTCTTCGTCAATCTCACAAAATCCCTTTCCACAATACGTATTCCCTGACTCCCGGTTTATATGAAGAACAGACCAGGCAGCAGGTCCACTGTCGTTCCTCTCTCTTTCTGTAACTGTTCACTGTAAAGCAGAGTATTCTGCTCGCTTGTACATGGAGATGTTATGGCAGATTAGGACTGAATATTATATGACCCGTCTATCGCAGCTGTCAGTTAGCACTTGGGGGGGATAGACTCCCGGCCCAGTCAATCGGAGCAGTTCTGGAGACTAGCCACATGAACGGAATGAGAAGTTGTTGCTTTAGTTTTTTAAAGGGAACTGTAAGTATACCAAATTACCAAAAGTCAACTTAGAGTAATGAAATGGGAAAGTTAAACAATATCCAAGAAGGTAAACAAAAGTTTTATGCTTGTGGAATGGATTATTCTTTACAAAGCACTATGACAGAAGAAGCTGCTTCATTTTTGTTTTGATTTTGATTTTGATTTTTCTGTATTAAACTAAAAGTCCCTAATCCCTATAGTATACAAAACAAGAAACATTTGATTTGATGTTCATTTTCTAGTATTTCTACATGTATCTGAAGGGGCTGTCAACAACCAGAGGTACTGTATAGCTGGGAAGGCAAAGGGAGCACTGAATGGCAAAAAAGAATTCAATAAGGAGGAAAGAAGAGAAAAAGAAAAGGTGAGGGGAAATAGGATTGT
>JAVYIG010014220.1:0-42788 GCA_035222895.1 Strongylocentrotus droebachiensis
CGTGGGATTATCTCATGTATCCCATTATCTCATTGTATCTAGACTTTGAAGAACAGCTTCTTTACGCCCTTAACGCATTTCATACGTCAAAAGGCTCTGTGCTTAATCTTCCAAACAGAGTGATTTTAGCTTTATCTCATGCGTCTAGACTAGTGATGAAAGCTTCTTAGCACATTTCAAACGTGAAAAGGCATTATTGTCATCAAACTATTCAAATAGCATTGAAGATGCGATGAGATTAAAGGGATTGGGTATCTTTGTCTCAGATTTTAAACAAAATCCTGGATTTAGCTTATGCTGCACTAATAATTACAAACCTCTATAGGTCGACAGTCAGGATTCTCATGACTTTTACAAGCCGATCACTTGTCTGATTATCAAGATGTTTATGATCAGAATTCGAAATTTCAAAAAACGTTTTCCCAACTATTTATATAACAACAGTATATGAGTTAACAAAGGGAACGAGCGCATTACCTATGTTTTTTACCAGGGCAAATTAAGCCACTGTTGGAAAACCTTACCGCCAAGATTGTTTTGCACAAACAAGCTTATAAAAGGCGGAGCTAATCCCCCTCCCAGACCTGGTGGGTGTGGGATTATCTCATGTATCTCATTATCTCATTGTATCTAGACTTTGAAGCAAAGCTTCTTTACGCCTTAACGCATTTCATACGTCGAAAGGCTCTCTGCTTAATCTTCCAAACAGAGTGATTTTAACTTTTCTAATAAGACATACTGTCTTAACCCTTTCGAAAAGTGTCCCTTTTCCTCTCATCATTAAACGTCCCCTAATGTCAAGTGACTATTAGAGCAATTTCCCCCAAAGCTCGCTCGCTACTATCGTTCGTAGTTATAGCCTAGATGTTATAATTATATAACTTATCCAAGGTATTTTTAGTCTTCCGTTATGAGAATGTATTGGGTGTTTCCTCTTTATAAGATCTAATTTTTCGCACTGCGACCCCACAAATCTTACACATTTTCAGACCATCATACCCAACTGCAAAGTATGATGTAAAAAGAGAAAAAATATTGTAATCATCCCTGGTAATGTAATTACAATATAGGGGTATATGCCAATATCTAAACATTTGTAAAAAAATTATCTTTGAGGATTTCCTTTGAAGGTGCCCTTTTTTCCAGAAAGTGCCTTTTTTTGTTGGTGCCCCCCCCCCCACTTTGAAATTCGCTCCGCCGCCTCTGGCTTATCGCTTTTTTTGTTTGTTTAGAGACAGAAGAGCGTTAAAACTTTGTTAAAATATATGGGTTTAATATTTAACGCCTTTAGGCTCCAAACAGAAGATGTCAGGGGACGAATTTTGTTTTATTTCATTCTTTTGTAGTCGGGATATGACGTGGTTCCGATCAAGAATCTCATCCTGGGAGATCGTTCAGGAATCTTCAGTGGTGCCACTGTCAAGCACACCTACACCAAGGCCATCAAAGGCTTCTCCGCTAAACTCTCCAAGAGAGCTGTCGAAAAGGTAAGTCGCGATTTAAAAAAAAAGCTAAGTATTACACCACTGGAGGATTTAGGGAGCGAAACTGCCGCCCCTACAGCCTAGGTTCATAAACCTAAGGCCTATATGTATATAAAACAAACATGTAACACTTTTTTTTTATACCGCAAAAGCACCTGAGGATACGAACAACTTCAAAGAGTGTGGGTAAATACATGTAAGAAAACAGAAAATTTAAAACTAATTTGGCTTGTCAAAAATCTTTAGATTATGCCCTCCCCAATCCCAACCCTCCTTCTGAATTTGCCCGCAATTCAATTTCAATTTCAATTCAAATTTGTATTTAACATTTATAAAGACAATTTACAATGACATAATACAATATATAATGGTTAGGACCCCTAAGAAGTAGAATTCTACTTGCAATCGGGGCGATTTGCAATGTCTTTTGAATTTCCTTCATTGTTTCACATAGTTTCCTCTTTTACTTGTTTTCAATTCATTGCAAAACAAAGGCCCCTTAGGCAAATTAAGAATCCATCTTATGATAAAAAAAATCTTGCTCTTGGATCAAGCGTGTTTTGGGAAACAAATTCGTATAATGAAGCACAGAGAGATGTTTCATGTTAAACAACAAATTATTTCAATCTGGACAGCAGAAATCCAGATTTACACCGAAATTGTTTAGTTTTCAGGTTCTAGATTTCTCTTTTACTTTTCTTCAAGGCTATGTGAAAGATACCAGTAGCCAGAATTAATTATAAATTGATCATTACCCTTTAAGTGAGGGTTCTGCCTAATATTAAAATATTTCATGAATTGCAAAGTTATCAAATTTATAAATTACACATGAATTGCAAAGTTATCAAATTTATAAATTACACATGAATTGTTAATACAAGAACGAAGTATCATTATTTCATTGCCATTCAACATTCCCGATGGGTGACTTATCTGCAAAGTTAAATATCCGATCAGAGCACATCGAAAAAATGACAAACCTCCCCGCATGGCCTATTAAAGTGAGAAGTGATTTTAATAATTAAATACCATAAAATTAACATACACAAGCGATGTATCATGACAATAACATGTATGAAAGCCAAGTAGACACGTGATTTACTTTTTGTGGGTTTTTTTTTAATGGAGGGGGGGGGGGGGGAGGTAAGACTGAGGTAGGCGTTATTTAATCAGCCATAGGGGCATGTTTCTAAAAAAGGAGCCCCAACCCTAATTTACGCTTGCCAGTGCACACGTTACTGGATTGGATTTGCGATCATGTTTAAGAAGGATTGCATGTCCGGGCGGGTGTGGTGAGCAGGCGCGTACACCGGGGGGGGGGGGGGGGGGGGGGGGGGGGGGGGTTGGGGGGGGTTAACCCCCCCCCTTTGGAATTTTTATGTGTGTAAACCCCCCCCCCTTATACCCCCTTAAAATCCCCCCCCTTTTTTTATAAATAATATTTAAAAAAAAAAAAAGTTATTGCCATGGCTGACCTAAAAAAGGTGACCTTACCCCCCCCCCCCCCCCCCCCCAACGGAGCAAAATGTCAAATTTTCAAATTGCTAGACCAAACAAAAACAAAAAACTCGCCACATTAAAATAATGAAAAATCTTAAAGATCCCTGACAAGCTCAACCAAATTCCTATTCACATGTTTACCGTGCCTTTTGGATGTGAAAGTGCTGCTGGTCGGAAGGGGGGGGGATTTTTTTAGTTTTAGTGTACTTTTAGTGTACTTACGAAATGCTACATTGGATATTGGTCGAATCATCACAATATCAATTTCTATTTCTGTTAATTGTTTTGTTTGTTAAACCTTTCTAACGTCTAACTAAGTGTCATACACGCATGGCTTTTTAGCATGCCCTCCCGGTGAAGAGATACATTCGGGTCAATAATGATCCGTTGACGTTTTTATTTTTTATTACTTCAATTTGGTCTCCTCATACACCGCATTTTCGGTGTTAATCATAGAATCGTAATTTATCATGTACATATTTATTAATGAAACCGAAATACGATAAAACTCATCTATTACGGCAACGCAAGAGTAACAGAAATAGTGGCCACTGTATAAACAGATTCTACAACTTTTTTTCTCTCTCCAGGAAGACAAAATACATGCCCACTACAGACAGGTGGCCTTTATAGGGAGATGATCATCTATATAAGACAAGTTTGACCGTATATGGTTCAAATCAAGTAGCGGATTATAAAAGAATTCATTTTCCTTTTTTCTATGTTCTTATTTGATTGAATTCATTTTGAAATCACCCATCAGCTGCTAGCCCGGGATGAGATAAAGTACATCTCTCAGGATGGGGTGGTCAGGGCCCATGCCGTGGCACAATGGGGCTTGGACCGTATTAGCCAGCGACTACTGCCTCTTGATGGAGATTACAGTTTCACCGGTATGTACTTGATTTCTGACAAAGTTCATCGAAGTTGATGTTATATTAATATCCCACTCAGTTCTAGAAAAGGTTTGGGAGCTAATTATTCCCCCACCTTTAACTCATAGCCTGCCATAAGGCTGCATGCACCCTACCGTTATAGTGCTTTGTATATGCGAGCAAACCATTTCTTCACTGCATTGTGCATGTTTGCACGCATTCGTAATAACAGTTATTGTTCATGCTCATTGGACTGTGCTGTGTGTTTCGCATGCGCTATTCATAGAACCATCGCGTTAATCAGATAATCTCAAAATAAACCTGGCACGGGATTAGCCCTGTGGCATGATAAGAGTTTAAAAAATTATATTAAAAAAAAAATCCAAAATATTAATAAATGTAAGGAAAGCACATGTATAAAACTAATGAACCAAATAATGAACTAAAGAACCACAAGCCTCCTTATTAGCCCCGCCCCTGATAACAAATCTTTAAAAATCTTGCCTGCTCCCTTCCCTCCTAACCTTTACCCTTTTCTGTCTATAAATAACTCTTCCCACTGAAATTTTACATGTGGGGGTGGGGGAGGGGGGGGGGGGGGGGTCGAATAGACTCTCCCACATACAGCTGTTTTTCCTGTATATGTATGTCAATCCTTTACCACTCAATAGCGGTAATAAAGGGAAGCCCCCTCCCCCCGCCAAAAGAAAGATCTTTATTGTTAAAGTGAGGCAGGTGTAGAAGAAGGAATGTGAGAATCCCCAACCGGTTCTTTAAATTTGCTATTCTTTGATTTTTCGTTTAAATTACGTTATTTAAAAAAAAATGCTTACCCCTTCTAACTTACCGCTGGCTTTTACCTTTCCTTCTACAGGTAATGGTTCCGGGGTCAATGTTTACGTCATCGATACAGGCATCTATCCACAGAGTGTGTACTTTGGAGGACGAGCACAAGTGGCTTACGATGCCATTGGAACTCAAGCATATGTAAGTGTCCTACATTGCCGAGATTTTTTTGTTAAGATTGAAAGTTCTTTATTAGAATGTGTTCTTTTTTTTTAGATTTAAAAAAAACCGGGGACAATTTTATTATTATTATTTTCATCATCATTCTTTGTATTATTATTATTATCAACATCATTAGTAGTAATAATAATAAGTATTATAACAACAATCAAATACTACACCTCTTTTTGTTAACTTACATAGGTTGCCATGAAAGGAGAATGAAACCCTTAATTGTAACCCACGTAATTATGTAGAGGACATTAAAAATCACATTTTCATACAACAATCTGGTTCTAAAGACAGGCGCGGATCCAGGATTTCTTAGGGGAGGGGGCCCAACTTTTTTTTTTTTTGCTCCCGAAAATTTGAAAATCGCGCCGGCCGAAAAGTCGCTCAGTGGGGGGGGGGGGGGGGGGGGGTAAGGGGCACTTTTTTTTTTTTTTTTGGAGTCCAAAAAAAAGTCGCTCAGTGGGGGGGGGGGGGGGGGTAGTGAGCACATTTTCTTTTCTTTTTTTGTTGGTCCTCGAAAATTTTAAAATTTGCACCCCCCCCCCCCCTTGAGCGCCAGGGGGAGGGGGGGCCAACCCCCCAAAAAGGTAAAAAT
This sequence comes from Strongylocentrotus droebachiensis, assembly GCA_035222895.1. NCBI lineage: Eukaryota > Metazoa > Echinodermata > Echinoidea > Camarodonta > Strongylocentrotidae > Strongylocentrotus > Strongylocentrotus droebachiensis. The sequence continues at coordinate 5,472 of JAVYIG010014220.1, forward strand.
CGCGTGATTTTACATGATTTTTTTCTCAAGGGGGGGGGGGGGGGGCCGGGCCCCCCGGGCCCCCCCCCCCCCCCCCCGGGCCCCCCCCCTGGATCCGCCACTGCGTAAGATATGTATATTCACTAAGGTTTCCAAAATAAGAAGACTGTTATCGTCTACTAAGTTCAGAAGGGAACTGCCATTATGACGTTTTTGTGCTGTACTCCGCTATGGGTGACCATTAGGGCCAATATTAACATTCACAAAAACAAACAAGGATGCATACAAAGAAACAAAGGTCAGTGCAAAATAAACAAAGTACCCAGAAGAAACAGAGGGCGTTTTGGTTTGAATACGGTAAGGAAATAGACATCAATCACGAAATGAAAAAGGATAAACTCATCAGACATCACATCATCGCACGAACTTATCCTAAAAGGATAACAGAGGGCGTTTTGGTTTACGGTAAGGAAATAGACATCTATCACGAACATGAAAAAGGATATTAAACTCAAACCACCAAAACATACACAGATGCATACACACACACAAAGATGCATACAAACAAACAAAGATGCATACAAACAAACAAAGGTCAGAGCAAAATACACCGTCTATTGGCAAAGTACCCAGAAGAAAGTATCAATTAACAAACAATCAAACAAAGGTCAGAGCAAAATACACCGTCTATTGGCAAAGTACCCAGAAGAAAGTATCAATTAACAAACAATCAAACAAAGGTCAGAGCAAAATAAACAAAGTACCGACCAGAATAAACAGAGGACGTTTTGGTTAACGGTAAGCAAATAGACATTTATAAAAAGTATAAAGAAATGAAGGAACGAGCATACGCGTATCCTAAATATCACTGATTGGGTGATCCAAAGCTTTGGAATACCCTACCGCCAGACATAAGAAAAGCCCTCATCGTTTGCTGTCTTTAAAGTTCTGACGAAGACGTTCTTGTTATCAGGAATTAAAATATTGTATTTATTGTGTGTCTGTAAAGTAGCACTGTTAGGAGTTTTTTTTTCTTCATCACAGCGCAGTAGAGTGTATTGATAGTAGCTACATTATATTTATTGAACTAATTATAGTCATTATTTTCATCGTAATCATCATCGCTATCATGAAGTTGAAGTTTTTGATTTTGATGTTTTAGTTATTACCATTATCATTACTATTATCAGGGCATAGACTGCAACGGTCATGGGACCCACTGTGCCGGTACCGTTGGGGCAGAGATATTTGGAGTTGCCCCGGGTGTCAAGCTCTTTGGAGTGCGTGTTCTTGACTGCGATGGATCCGGTTCAACTGCCGATGTCGTTGCAGGTTAGACAAATTAGTTTAAAGGGATCGTTTAACAATGTTAAATCTGAGATACACGGTCCTACATGTTACCAGTGTCTGTGATATGGTGTAATGTTGAAGCCCTAAAAAATCGCGCTTCAAAATGATCAAGAAGTGCCTCTAAAAAGTAAAAATCTTTGAGTGACCGTTTTTACCATACTTGTTTTCCCCAATAGACTGTAGTGTTATGAAAACCGTTCGGCGAACGGATTTCAAAATTTGTAATTCCAATCATTAATATCTTGATAATCAGACAGGCGATCGGCTTGCAAAAGTCATGGAGTTCCTGACTGACCCTAAAGGTTTATAATTATCATTGCAGCATGAGCTAAATCAAGGATTATTTCTAAAGGATCCAAGACAAAGTTACCGGATCCCTTTAAAGTCAAGAAACATTACTTCTAGCGCCATCTCAGGTCAGTTGCAGCAGTATGATCCGAGCTGTAACTCGCTGCGCTGCGAAGCGGAAATTAGGTATTAGGTTACGCACTGTTGGCAAGTTGAAACACTTTACTAGAGATGCGAAGGTCCTGGGTTCGAGGGCCCAACGCGACACTATTGTCCTGGCCTTCGGCAATTAATCTATATTTGCCACTCTTCACCAAGGTGTTAAATGTGTAACAGCAGGAAGGAATTCTTTGAGTACTTATAGCGTTTGGGAAGTGTGCGCTATGAGTATCATGATCTCCAATATTATTATTGTTAAACATAAACTACAGCAAGTAAAGGCAAATTAAACGTTGCAAACATTGCATTTGAATACAGAGGCGAATGACCTTGGTATGCTTAATAAGCGCAGACAAGGAGTCGTAGTGGAGATGTTTAAATACTTGACTGTATCGATCGAGATGCGATGGTCATGCAGGGGCGGATCTAGCTTTTTGCTAAGGGGGGGGGTTTGACCAAAATAATGACGATGCGGAGCATCGTCCACGAGCCGCGAAGCGTCGAGCCGATTTTTTTGTGGGTGTTTATATGAACCCCGTAAGTGATGTTTTCCTGGCATCTATTAACACAATGGAGACCATAAAAGCAGTGCATGATAACGTCTTTTTAAATCAAGTAACAGTTTAATACACAGTTATATCCAGAGTTATCATGTGTTTGGTTAAGTTACCAGATGAGTTGAATATCTTCTCACAATATTTGCACTTGAAAGGGTTTCTCTCCAGCGTGCGTTCTTTTTTTTCTTTTTTTTTTTCCTTTTTTTTTTGGAGGGGGGCCGCCCAAGGGGGGGTTTAAACCCCCCTAAACCCCCCCCCCGTAGATCCGCGCCTGTCATGGGTTCCTTCCCTGATATATACCCCCTTCACATACACGGATTTTTCTTACGAGTCTTTACGGATCGCCAACTCGTAGTCAATCGCAAGCATCCGTAAATAACTCGTCATAACTCGCCAGAACTCGTAGGCACTCTTTAGGATCCGTGAAAGGAGAGGCAAATTTTTTGACATGTCAAAAATCTTCTTACGAGTGTCCACGGTTTGATTTGTCCGTAAATAGCTCGTAAATAGCTCGTAACAATCCGTAACCATCCGTAAACCGCCCTCGCAACAACACGTACCCATCCGTAAACTGCTCACAAGATGCCGTTAATGACTCGTAACAGATTTTTGTAACGATTCGTTACGGTTAGTTTACGATTTGTTTACGGATTATTTACGGATTATTGCGAGCAGTTTAAGGATGATTGCGTGTGCTTACGTGTCGTTTAACGATTTTATTCGGGTCATTTTACGATGGCTTTACGGATTGATACGGGTTATTACGAGCATTTTACGTGTAGTTACGAGTACTTTACGAATAGATACGTTTACTTTACGTATGCTTACTAACTGTTTACGATTTGGGGAAAGGTATACAATCTGCAAATTCGAACACTTTATTTTTCAGTTGTTATTTTTTGGCTAAAAATCGTAAGGACTCGTAAATACTCGTAACTTACTCGTAACTATTCGTAACAACACGTAAACAGGTCGTAACTAACACGTTAGTTGCTCGTAGTTATCCGTGACAACTCGTACCAAATCGTGGACTGTTGCCGTAAATACATCGTAATAACTCGTAATAATAATAATAATAATTGTTTCTTTTATAGCGCTATATTCAGTTTACAACTGATCAAAGCGCTTTACAAAAGAAATACATCAATGAATTAAAACTCAACAAAAATATGCTAGAAAATGTAATGCAGTTAATTACAATGTAAATAGGTGTGTTTTGAGATGTTTCTTAAATACTTCAATTGACATACTACAGCGTAATTCACAAGGTAACCTATTCCATGTAACCGGACCACTGTAGTGAAAACTTCGCTCACCTATCTTCGATTTTAATCCGTAATAAACCGCAAACAGCTCATAATAACTCTTAAACCGGTCGTAAAAGTGGCCAAATCGTAAGGATCCGTGAAAGATCCGTGAATTTGTGCGATCTGTAAGGACTCGTAAGAAAAATCCGTGTATGTGAAGGGGGTAATACCTACTACAATATTCCCTACTCTAGTCACACCCACGAAACCGACAGTACACCGACAACAGGCCGAACAAGAAATTACATTGCCTCCAATGATTAAGAATCAGTCGGTTTGAAGTCGTTAAAGAGTCGGTCTGGAGTCGTTATAGATTCGGTTTGGAGTCGTTATAGATTCGGTTTGGAATCGTTATAGAGGCGGTTTAGAGTCGTTATAGAGTCGGTTTTGCGGTGTGACTTGTGAAATATATTTAGAGTCAAATCGTGATATCATAGTTCAGGTCAGTTCTAATTTTACTTTCAGGCTGTGATTATGTGGCGAAATCATCTGGGCAGCCGGCCGTGGCTTCCATGTCACTGGGAGGCGGGATACAGCCGGCTCTGGATGATGCTGTCAGGGGAATCATCAATGCCGGCATCACCACGGTAGTGTCGGCTGGTAATTCCAACAATAATTCCTGTTTGCAATCCCCGGCCAGGGTCACACAGGTTAGTGAACACACGTTGATAATGAATTTGAAAGTATAAAAATTATGATTTACTTTGAATGTTAAGCGTCCTGAGAGAAGTTTCAATTGTTGTATATTAAATTTTTGGCTTGCACACCCATTAGATAAAGATAGCGTGCTCGCTCTTGTGATTGAAAAACATACAAGTCAGAAAAAATGTTGGAACCAGCGGGATCTTTAAACCAGTTACTGCCCGGCAAGCAATATATGTAGGTGCGGTTTTAGGACAAATTACCCAATTAGCAATCCCCCCGGGCCCCGGAAAATTACATTCCGGAAACTACCCCCCCCCCCCCCGAGGACAGTTACCACCAGGAAAATTACCCCCCCCCCCCCCCAACGAAAAGAACTTATTATCAGGGTAGACTTGGCCTATAATGAACGGGGAAGGGGGGGTGGGGTAATTGTCCTTGGGGTAGTTTATCTTGGTTGTCCTTGGAGGTGGTTGCCCTAGGGTGGTTTTCTTTAGGGATGGGGGTAATTGTCCTCGGGGTGGTGTCCTTGGTTATTCTTGGAGGGGGGCTAATTGTCCTAGGGGCTAATTTTAGTGGTGGGAGTTATTTTCCTCGGGGGGTATTAGTCCACGGGTAATGTTCAGGGGGTAATTGTCATCAGGGGGGGGGGGGGTCCTTGGGGTAATTGAGCGGAGTATAATATTCCAGGGGGTTACTGTCCTGGGGGGGGGGGTAGTTTTTGACTTTTTTTCACTTTCAAGATCGAGCACGCAATCATTTTCTTATGTATGCATGCCGAGAAAAATTCTTAATAACTAAATGATTCACTTTATTTGCTGTTTTTCATTTGTTTCGTCCACCATTCAAGACGGTGAAGCCTGTTTTAGTAACGACTTGTATAGAAAAGCATCTGTCTTTAAAGACCACAATTCGTGTTTCTCTTCAACATACAGTTTATCATTAAAACATAAACTAAAAGGGGTAGTATCTCTTTTCGTATTAAAAAACAATATGAAATATACAAAGCGAAATATATACATAATATTACATACGGGTGGATAGCACTGCTAAGCAAAAAGAACATGATATCGCTGGTTTTCAGAGGGTCCAAGGCAACTTTAAAAAAATGTACTTGTACATAGGACCACCTGCCTATAGCAGTGTATGAAAACCGCTCTACTTGTCTCCCGTAAGTGGTCTAAAATACAGGTTTGACTGATGTGTGTTTTAAATTTGTCGTTAAGAATGAAGCTGACGATTTCTCTTCCCATACAGGCGATAACCGTGGGTGCTACATTTCTCAACGATCGTCGGGCTTCTTTCTCTAATTACGGAGCCTGTGTGGATGTCTTTGCCCCTGGTGTTGGAATCCCAAGTGTGTCAATACGTGGTGGAGAAGTTCTAGAGGTTTTTAGTGGAACATCAATGTCTTGTCCTCACGTTGCAGGTATTTCAAACCTAAAAATTGACTGGGTTATTTACCCGCCTGACCCCCCCCCCCCCCCTCCTTAATCTCGGCCATGGAGCAACAAAATACCTTGACATTTACCAGTAAAAAGTTAAACTCAATAAGAATATAAGCATTACATTTTGTTACGAGTTTATCTCTCCGGACTGGCTGATTATACGACACTTGCTTTGCGTCAACTTCCTAGACTCAACCTGTCAACCTAAAATTGAATCCCGACCCTAATCCCATATCACTATTTCTTTGACGAAAAAATAATGCCCGGAGCCATTGTCGGCGGGGCAAACCACGGACCCGCAATCAATTGCTAATTGAATAGCAATGACCAATCCAGATCATTGTTACTTGCACATAATAATCAAAAGGCTGACAATAAACCTATCAGAATTGTTATTTTATATTTTATATTTTATAATCGACCGTAATCCTTTGTGTTTACCGAGCCCGGATCACCGGCAAATCAGATGGCATCCTCTCCCTAATGAGAAGCCTACTTCATTTCCATTTCATTCGCATCCCATCATACAAGTACCCCCCCCCCCCCCCCAGCCCCCCTACCCCCCTAAACAAAAACATCACCCCGAATAACCAATGATTGATCGGTTTGGAGTCGGTTTGGCTTTTTATCGGTTTGATCAAAACCCGAGTCGCTCCGCCAAACCGATTAAAGCTGACAGATTGTTGGTCAATCGTCAAAGTGCTGGTCTGGTTTGTGTGATTGGCGTACGAGATACAAACATCTTGATGCATGTCCTTACCCCCCAATCATGAGCAGTTCTGAACTTTTTATTTTCCAAAATTCACTATTATCCATTCCATTTTAGTGTGAAAAAAATATTTATCGAAGCAACCAATGTGAATTTTTGAAACAAAATTTAACCGAACCTTTGCCACTAATTGTATATAAAATTCGCGGTTTGATATTTTTATACCACTCTGCTCATTTAGACACTTTAGGCTATTTTTTACAATGAAGTGGCTTTTTCTTTTTAAATGACAGAGCCTATATTACATTCATTTGACTCATGACTTTTCTGTGAATTGTGCCCTTTCTACGCATGTATAATGTGTAATTCCTAGCATTCTGAATCAAAAGATAATGCAAAAACGTTACTAAAATGAGACGTTAATCAGTGTAAATTATGTGGCTTCCTTAAACAGGTGCTGTAGCTATCGCTCTTGGTAACTCTGAGGGAATGTCCCCTCGCGATCTCAAGCTGAAGATCATGGATGACACAACTACGGACGTGGTTGCCGACGCTCGACCCGGTTCTCCGAATCGTCTCCTCTATGTGCCATAGTTACCCGAGGAACTGGCCGAGCATCGCATGGCACTAGACCAGTTCGTAAATTAGCACACCGTTCAAAATATACCCGAATATTACCACGTCTTCAAACTTTTCTTAAGTGGCAATCTTTAATTGTTCATGGTTATTTTATGTTAAAGTTGATGTGTATAAGTATTGTACTTTGATGGTGTATAAATCATTTTATATGTTTATTATCATGATTATGTTTCGTAATTTTGTAAAAAGACCATGAAGACAAATAAATAAATCAAATCAAATCAAATATCCACTTGGTAACGTTCTAATTTTTCATCTTAAAATAATTACTTTTGTATTCCCCCGTCTTCTGCTTTTCCTTCTTATTTTTCATCATTCTTCTTGTCCCCGCCTTCCTTCTCTTGCATCTATTTCATAAGTAATAATATGTAAAGTACTTTTGTAGCGCGTAGAAATATAATATTCGGGTGATCATACTGCCTGTGCACACAGTCTGCCCCACGAACACACACACACACACACACACACAACATCAGTCAGTTGGTAGAAATAGTAATTTTTGTAAATTTATTTTAACAAAACTAAACAATATTTTTAAATTTGTATTTCATATATATTTCGAGCATACCTTTAACTACAATTCTGTGTTGTTCATTGTTATAGGCATGTGGGATATATGTTAAATTATTTAATTAGAATATTGTCTTTTCAGCCATGTGTGACATGGCCCGCTGATCGCCCATTGACTCGCGCTGCTATTCTGCGTGGTGAAAATGCACCTCAATGTATAAAACTCCCCTACAAAAATGCAATATCCTCATGTGTTTCACTCATTGAATCAATTTGTTATTTACACTCAAGGTAGCCACAACTGTACTGGGATCACCAAACTTGTTGGTACTCTAAAATTCAGTCCCTGTGGATTGTTATGGCCTGTTGGACGGTTTCTCGGAAAATCTTCATAAATCCTTAAATGTGATATCTTTTAAATAGCCAAAGATACTGTGATATAGCTGAAAGTCTACAAATTCCTATCATATGATCGGTTTTTCTGAAAAATTTGTGAAACATATGAGGAAACAGCTGTGACGGTGATCCAAGTAATTTCCATCGCCATATTTTATTGGCATTGCAAAAATATTTGGAATTTAAGGTTAATACTTGGTGTAAATATGATCTATGAATGTATGATTTAAAAAATGCCCCCAAAATGAACAGTTTGACTTTCATATTTTGCATAATGAGTGGGCGAATATATAATTAGCTGAAATGACCTAATTTGCATATTTGATTTTTTTTTAATATTTCAAATGAAATATATTTCCATACCTGTCTGATATACATAGGTTTCACTGATGTATCATGTTCGGTATTGATTTGATCACATATGCGCATATTAATTAGGCGGACTTCACATCTGCAGATTGATTCGCAAAAATGGCAAAAATGGCAAAAATTACTTATTTTGTTGGCTTCTGTCTTCAAAGCGGTAATAGATATATGAATTTTCTTATTTTTATTTTATACCTCAAATGATATTTTAGTGTCTGATAATTTGATTTATTATTTGTGTCCAAGAAAGTGATGAATTAAGTTGTTAACTTTGTCGAATTTTGCCATTTTTGCCAATTTGACCATTTCTGGCAGGTTTTTCGGTAATTTTGCGATATCAAACAAATGGTATAAAATCACAATGCATTGACCGATTTCAATTCTGTTTTTTGTTTTTTGAAGCTTTCATGAAGCTTGATCATTTGCAACCATCAAATAACATGTGTTTGTTGTAATTATTTTTGGTGTGCTATACCTAATAATATCAACTACGCTATACAAGCTTATCATTATCATCTTATTCCCTGCTAATCGCTGAGCTGAAATCTATATTCTCTTAAATATGAATGTTCTATCACATCGATATCGTGATATTGTTTTATAATCTAAATTGATGGTTCGGGCCAGAACTACATACTACGTTGTTTTAACAGAGACAAATTGCAAATTAAAGACCTACACATTCAGCCCTTTACAACAGCCTTTTGTCAACTCATAAAATAATCTTAACATGATTCTCTAGCCACCATGGATTTAATTTGTTGTCTTGACTCGATTTCTTGAGAGGCTTTGCGACCACGTTCTAGAGGAAAAACAGTCCTGTCCCTACTTGCTCCTTGTTCATCTTTTGTCGTTTTTACTAGTGGCTCCCCCCCCCCCCCCCCCGATTCACACGCTGATGGTGGGATGAATCGCAACTGATCTCTCCCCTTCTGTTCATCCTTTTCTTTTCTGTTCCCTTTTGTTTTTGTTCCCTTTTAGCTCTACTCTTTAACTTTCCTTCCTTTTCCCTTTTTTTTGGCGAGAGCGAGGTGGAGGGAGGGGGAGAGGCAAGGGATTTACCTCTCCCTCGATCCAGTTGTTGGCGGGAAAATCGCAACTGATATGCCCCTTCTTTTCTTTTCTTCTTCCTCTTTTTTCCCCCTTCACTTTATCTCCTCTTTTCCTTTTCTTTTTCATTTCCCTTTCCTTCCTTCTCTCTTATTGTTAGTTATAATGAGGGGGGAGGCAACAGCCTGGAAGGCAAGGCTCTTTCGGCCGCCCCCCCCCCCCCCCAGATCCCCTCCATTTTCTTCCATTTTCCATTTTCTTTTCTTCTTCCTCTTCTTTCCCTTTCTCTCTTCTTTCCCTTTCCCTTCTCTCTCTTTCTCTCTCTCTCTCTCTCTCTCTCTCTCTCTCTTTTGTGGGGGGGGGGGGGGAGGGGGGATCCGTGCCTGGTAGTAGTAGTTGTAGTAGTATATAGTAGTAGTTTTTGTAGTAGCATTCTACCCACCATTATAATTAAAACATACAAAGAGAAAACCTTGCTGGACGAATAAATAAAATCAAATGAAATCAAATTTATTGGAATGAAATTCACCATTTTGGGTTATGCCATGCACAAGTATCATAAGTATCAAACATTTTCATAATGGGTTACAAGTGAAGCGTTGAAAATTCATCAAGTATACAAATGATCAATATGCAATTACAAAAGGAGAAGCATATACAGTGTAATATAATTACCATTGCACTAGTAATTACAAAAAGCAAAACTAAACCAAGTTAAAGTGAAAGAGGATACATTAGAAGGAGTAGAGGAAGATAGTTCAGTAGAGATAGATACCAGCAATAATGAAGCAAAAGTAATGCCGGAATCTCCGGAAATCGCGAAAACCTCAACTAACGAAAGAGAAAGCAGAAAAGGAAACAAAAGGCCAAAAACAAACATAACAAGAAAACGTAAAAGAACGATCATACTTTTTACTTGATGTTGCTATACTTTATCTTAATACATAACTAGGAACATTCGATTATTAAGCTTAAATGTACGTGGAATGAGAGAGTATACATAAAAGAAAAAGAGTTTCAAGTTTTGATATGATAAAAATATCGATATAACATACTTGCAAGAAACACATAGTACGGTAGATAAAGAAGTGTTTTGGAAGGACCATATAAAAAGTAATGTTTATTTTAGTCACGGAACGAATAATAGCCGTGGGTTCATCATTTGTTTTAGGGAAGGGTTAGATTATACGATTCAAAATATACTCATAGATAAAGAAGGATATATATTATAATGAGGGTAGGAATATGGGAAAGATGTTCTTGTTAACGAATATTTATGCTCCAAACATTTACCAGGAGCAGACGAAGTTTTGGTCTGAATTATGATTATGATATCATGTTTTTAACAGGAGGAGATTTCAATGTGGCTATGGATCCAAAGGTAGATAGAATGAATCGTCCAAGCAGACGTCCTACTCACATGTTAGTAGAGACAACCTTGTTATGTTACTGAATGATTTCAACCTATGTGATATATATACCTGAATTTTGTTAATATTATTAATGTACTTGGTACTTATGTTGGTATCGGATCATATTCATGTTAAAAAAGAAGAAGAAATATCATCATTATTACAAGTCACTTTGAACATGTATAAAATGGGAAATTTAACTCTATTCGGAAAAATTCAGATTATCAAATCCTTTGGAATATCAAAATTTATGTACATGTTTTCATCTTTGTTAGTACCAAACTGGCTCTTAAAGAAAATGGAGAGTATGTTTTTCAAATTTATTTGGAATGGACCTGATAAAATTCGAAGGAATGTAATGATCCAGGATTTGTCAAGGGAGGAATTAAGATGGTAGATGTTCAGCCAAACTCAGCGTTCAATGGCACAAATCTTATATGATTCTGGAGGCATAGAGAGCCCAGGGTGACCTCTCATGCTGGGGGTTGGTTGGTCGGGAGGAAGCTTGAATTCAAATTGCTGGAAGAGGTTTGCGAAGAGCAAAAATGATTCCATCTTGGCAAGTTGCATACCCAGGCAATCACGACGGCCTAGTATAACAAACACTCCAGTGCGCTGTTCAAGGTAACAGACTGGCATTGAAAACAACAAGTAAGTGACCTGTGATCTGGCATGTTCCCAGCAGGGGCGTAAATCCCGGGGGGATGGGGGGGGGGGGGCTGCATCTCCCTGGCTTGAAGTAGGGGGGGTATGGCCTGTACAATCATCCCCCCTGATATTACAAAAAAAAGAGAGAAAAAAAAGGAAGAAGAAGAAGAAAAAAATGTGATTGTTTCAATTTCAGCATAATGCATGAGAAATTAGTTATTTTTTTTATGTATGTATAACTGTATAGCCTACACGTATACATTATGTCACTATCATTAATAATAGTTGCGAGACGTGCGCGAAGAAGCACTTCATAAACTTCAGAATAATTTTTCGTTATTTTGAAAGGTATTATTATAGCCCAGACGTAAAGTGCGCCAGCGCGCGAGCGCTTAAAAAGTGCAATCATGTACAGTTGATGCCCGGCCTCCCCCCCCCCCATTAAATGTTATTTAGGGTACGCGTATGCTCGTTCCCTCCCTTTGAGAGCACCCCCACCCCCACCCTATATCTCAGGACTGCCAACATTTCTGAATCCCCCTTTCGCCGGCTTTTCGCTGGCTTTTCCTGCCTTGGAGACCCAACCCCCGGATCCGGAACACTGCTAAATATATCCCATCCCCCCCCCCAAAAAAAAAAAAAAAATCAGGTGAGCTCTAGTCGATCGAGGGGGACTGGGGGCCGATGTTTTTACTTTTTAAAATGAAATAATCCTGAATGAGCTTTCAAAGCTAGCAGGAATTTCAGGAATGTGATCCCGGGATTTGATCAATTTTTCTATGAAATTCAAGATATTTTATAACCTCCTTTCTACATTTCTCAGGAGTCTAAAGAGAGAGAGAGAAAAAAACCCACCCCTTTTTTAAAGAAATTAAGAGTCGAGAATGGTACAACGAATCGTCTTCTTTCTCTAATGATTTAATGAAACGTAAAAGCTTCCGCGCTTCACGAGTGAAGGGGGAAGGGAAAAACTGAATTCAGATAAGGATTAAAAGTCAAGAACGGTACAACGAATCGTCTTCTTTCTCTAATGATTTAATGAAACGTAAAAGCTTCCGCGCTTCGCGCGGGAGGGGGGAAAGGAAAAAACTAAATTCAGATGAGGATTAAAAGTCGAGAACGGTACGACGAATCGTCTTCTTTCTCTAATGATTTAATGAAACGTAAAAGCTTCCGCGCTTCGCGCAGGAGGGGGAAAGGGAAAAACTGAAATCAGATGAGGATTAAAAGTCAAGAACGGTACAACGAATCGTCTTCTTTCTCTTATGATTTAACGAAACGTAAAAGCTTCAGCACTTCGCGCGGGGGGGGGGGGGGGGGGAGGGAAAAACTGAATTCAGATGAGGATTAATAGTCGAGAACGGTACAACGAATCGTCTTCTTTCTCTGATGATTTAATTAAACGTAAAACCTTCCGGGGTTCGCGCGGGAGGGGGGGGGGGGACTGAATTCAGAAGAGGATTATTTTCGAGAACGGTACAACGAATCGTCTTCTTTCTCTAATGAATTAATGAAACGTAAAAGCTTCCGCGCTTTGCGGAGGAGGGAGGGGGAAATCGCCCCTCCCTGTCCCCCCCCCCCCATTACGCCAATGCTGGTCACCATTACGTACCAATATTTTGCTCGCATAATTTCAAATTTGGCCCCCCCCCCCCCCTAAGAAATCCTGGATCTGTGTAAACCATGTATGCATGTATAAATTTATGTACATGTGTTGGGGTATGTGTGTGTTTGTTGTTTGTTCGTTTGTGTGTGTGCGTTTGTGTGTGTGTGTGTGTGTGTGCGTTGTGTGCGCGTGTGTGTGTGTGTGTGTAGTGTGTTGTGTGTTTGTGCGTGTGCGAACGCGCGCGCTTGCTTAAAGGGATTGGATCGCCAGTTTCCATGTGCAGAAGGCCATAATTCGCTGACACCAGACTTGGTGGAAATACCATTAATGGGGGTACAAATTTGCACACAGCAAACCCATAGTCCAGTCAAGAATTACCCTCTAATCTCTCGGAGAGCTCGAGAGTCTTCGGGCAAATCAGAGCATTACATAAGGTCCAATGGTCATAAAACTGAAGGCTAACCCTGGTGATTGACAACACCTGTTATTGGGTAAACACCCGAACGGTGTCGAATTCCCCATGAGAGCCGACTACTCAGTGACTTTAAATTAGTGTGGGCGTGTGCTCGTGCTAGTATGTGAAGGCTATCGCCGATCATCCCCCCCCCCCCACTCCTCGGTACGGATTTACGCCCCTGGTTCCCAGGCATATAGAGATGACTCTACATATTATCACGATGGCCTGGGGATTTATTCTGTGTTTTTCTCTCTATTACGAATATTAAATGAACTTCACCCATCACGTGCTTCATGTCAAAGTCCTGGGTCAAAGTGCAGCGTGTAGCAGGCAGTGTTCGAAATTGTAGTATGTACCCAATCTCCTCTTTATTTTGTTATAGGTACACAATTTATGTGATCATTTTATTTAAGAGAAGGAATAGAATATGATAGTAATGAAATCATGATATACTTTCTTTTCACATGATGTGCATACCTTTGAAGTGAATGTCTTTAGACATCAGAACAATGTTTTTAATAATTGATCATTCAAGTTTAGACGCGGGTTACCGTGGTGGATTATTTCTTAAATATATATTTTGTGTAATGTGAAAATGAAAACTACGTCAGGAAGAGCGTATATCTTATCAGGTGCGGATGTACGGGGGGTCGACGGGCCCACGCTATCCCCCTCTCTTTAAAAAGAAAGGAAATGAAAGGAAGGGAAAGAAATGAAAGGGAAGGGAACGAAAGAAGGGCTAACAACACAAGTTAGAAGTGGACCTATAGGGGACTAACTTATCCGTATAAAGGCAAAGGCCCCGGTCCAGATAGCTATGCTCCAAGATTTGGGTCATTTTCAAATCAGTACTAGCCCTAATTCGTATTTTAGGCCTGTTACCCAGGGGCACAGCAGGTTCTTGAGAAATGGAGAGATTCTTGAGAAAAGGTTGTTGGGTATTAACGTGTTCAGGGGACCTCCCTGCAAAATTTCTAGGTGGACTACCTTTGCATAATGCTGCTGAAAAAAAAATGGCGGCCCTTTTGAAAAAGGACCGCCATGTACATGTATTACTACTGTTTTTATCCCCTATAATAGGGGATTACTTTATAACAGTACCTCATTTTACCCGTATCAAGACAATTACCCCCTGGGCAATCACCCCCGGAAACCCCCCCCCCGGAAAACTACCCCCGTAGGACGATTACCCCCCGGAAAATTACCCCCGATGACAACTACCCCGAGGACAATTACCCCCCCCCCCCCCCCATGGACACTACTGGGCATGGTGGCTCAGTGGTTAGATCGCCCGCCTCATGAACGGGAGGTCGTGGGTTTAAACCCCGACCGAGTCATACCAAAGACTTTACAATGGGACCTTCTGCCTTCAAGCTAGGCGCTCAGTTTATTAGATTGGAGAAGGATAGTAATAACATATTATGTTATGCAGGGCTCACTGGAAGAGCAGTTTCATAACTGAAGTGGCTACCCTGGGTAAATAAAACGTTATTACTATTACTATTATTACCCTCGAGGACAACTATTCTCCAGGAAAACTATCCCGAGGACAATTGCCCCCCGAGGACAACTACCCCTCCCCTCTTCGATGAACGTTATCTATTTATTTATGTTGTCATGCTGAAGTATAATATGTTTTCGTGTACGTTAATTTATTTTAAAATAGAAATTGCCTTCAAGTTATATGTACGGTCCCATGTCAAAAGAAAATAAATATCCGCTCTCTAGTAATTCATCTCATTTGATTTTGTAACTCCAGCACAGCGTTTTTCAACCGGGGTGCCGCAAGAGAATGATTTGGAAGACGTTGATTTTGTAAAAAAAATCAAATACCAGAAACGGGTAAATTATGTAATTACATGAGAAAATAAAAATGTGAAGATACTATTAAGTGTCTTCCTTCCTCGCTCGCTGACAATATTTTGACAGCAAGGCAAATAAGGGCAACGAGAGGCCCGAATATCCTCATATTCGTGTATCAAGGTCATGACCGAATATATCACTTTTTATTTATGTACATTCGGCGGCAAGCTGCCCGCATACAGTACTGTAAATAGTGTGTGGATTACAAACTAGTAGTTGGGGGTAGTTGTCCTCGAGGGGTTATTCTCCGGGGGTAATATTCCAGGGGGTAATTGTCCTTTGAGGGTAGTTTTCCGGGGGTGATTGCCAAAGGGGTAATTGTCCTAGAACCCATTTTACCATGTGTAAGGTGTCATATAATATAGTATTAAGGACTGCTTTGAAACAACTATTTCTCGAATATTAAAGCAGTCATTAATACTTTTATATGCCGACAAAAAAAAGTCAACTTATGACACCACCTTAGCCTTTATCCAGTTTATATGCACGGTTGTTTTTTATGAGTGTATCTTTGAGAGTAGACTATTTTTTTTTGTCGAAGATGGGATTTGATCTATTGCGTACCAACGATGATGTGACTCAAATCACCGCCTTAGACCGCTCGGCCATCCCGCATTCATACCATTTCTAGCAGTTTTCTCTGATCTGTACATTAAAATGGATTGAAAACGGCTTCGCGTGCTGGATGCTTCGCGGCAACTCCATTAAACGGGCCCTTCTTTTACTTTTGCAATGCATTGGCACAAACTTAGATCAAGATCTATCGGCAGATATTGTTTTTGGAAGTTTATTTTCGTCTTCATGTCAACAATGCAAGATAAAATTGTCGGTAAGATCGATCGAGATTCAATTGTATTGATATTACCGACCAATTCATCGCACACGTACGGTATCCACAATCGCTCAAACCATTTTTTAACATGTAAACCTATGGGTATTTCACCAAGACTGAACTATTTTCCCGGTAACCATGGTTACTGGGATTTTAGAACTATTTTTTAGAACTATTACATGGGTTTCGAATTTTACCGGGAATTTTACAGGAATAGTTAAAGTTTATGAATGCAATTTCGACCAATCAGATGGCTGGATTTCTTAAGTGAGGTATATAAAAACAATTAAATGTCCTAAAAGCTGATACCTCGTTCAATAGGTTTGGAATAATTTGCATAACAATTTTGAGCCAAAAATACATTATTTCTCCATATTTAATCGATTATGATGCTAACTTAATTGGAACTTGTTGACAAACTGCTCAGAAACATGGTGGATTTCATATCCAAATTCCAAGTTTATTGCTTTTCTAACTTAAATGTTATAGTGCTCTAAAGTTGACTCTTTGTTATGAGCCAAAATGGCAATTTTGGATGCTAAGGGCCTTTTTCTCCTTAGCAACGGTAACATAGTGACGTGAAAAATAGAATATATCGCGAGAAGATGCTTTCATCAAGCCGATGACTACTTTGATACGACGAATGATGTCAGATGATGAATTTTCATCATATTTTAATGATATATCTTGCTTAGTTCCCGTTGCTATGATAATAATATGCCTAGCAGGATATAGGTCAAAAAACATATAAAATAAGATCTTTTCCAAGTGACAGACATAATTCGCCGTCTTAAAGATGATAGTGCATGGTGTGGTCAAGGTTCAGTATTTCACCCTACCCCCTCCCTCTATTTAAATGCCCCCCCCCCCCCCCCATTAAAATCAAGAGTAATTTGGGGATGGTGGTATTTTGTTGTGTAGGACATGATGTGTGTTCAGAAATGATGCAGGGTATCTGTCAAGTGATATATGAAATGAGATCTGGATCCAGGTGATAGTCATGACTTCCAGTCTGAATCATCATGAAGACAATGGATTGAAGGGTTCAGAATGTGCACCCTTCCCCCTTCTGTGACCCTCCCCACTCTTCTAGAACACATTTAGAGCAATTCCTCACAAAGCTGTATTCATAAAGTACATTGCAATCGAAAAATTGGGCCAGTATTTTTTTATCCAAGGAATCTTCACAACGCATTTAAAATATCATGGTTAAAATTGCATCGGAAAGTTTGTCAATTTCATCACCCCGCCCCCCCCCCCCGCCCCATCCGAACCCGAGTGCGAAGCGTACCCAATTTGAAACTCGGAGGGACGCTTCCCCTGAACGCTCGCAAAACGAACGACCTGGCACGGTTCGATACGGTTCGGTACGGTTCGCTTACAAAAACACCCCTTACACTGAAGCGCAAGACCTACTTCCTGTGATTTTCACAGTTACAAAAAATAAAAAAAATAAATCAACCTTCTTCCCTTTAGAGAATTTAGGGGCCGTTCAATATGCGAGTTTGTAATTAGGATTTGCGCATTGGCAGATGAAGGTCATTCGTTCCCAACCATTGAGACGAATAATGGTATCGTGCTCATGAAAGTTATATAATCAGTATTCATGTATGCACCGACAGTACATCTATATGATACACAGGTGAAAGTATTCTTCTCATGAGGCAAACAAAACGTATTCATGAAGCACCTCCATCACTTCGGCAGTGATTATTCTAAAATGCACAAGAGGGACGTATCTATCGTGCGAAAGATCTGTGGATAATTTAGGTTTATGCGTTCCGAAGCTATTTACGAACTGGCTTATAGCCCCTAATGGTAATCTTGAAGGAGGAACTGATGGGAGAAGAAAGAGGGGCAAAAGAACTAAAAATCTGGATCGATGGTATAAATCAGTGGACTGGAAATTCATTTTATCAGCTAATTAAAACAGATGAAGACAGGACGTTATGGAAAACCTGTGTCTCAAGGTCCATTTCATTGTCGCCTCCAACGGCCTCGATCCAACCTACATGTATGGGACCAGATAGATCAATATTACCTATAGCATTAATGAAAAACTAAGACTATAAAACAAAGGGCATACCCCCCATCGATTTCCTTAGAGTGGTATTAGCTAAACATTGAGATGTTTGGATGTTTTATCCTTGTATTCGTACTATAAGAAGATACAATACCACTACCACTGACACTAACAACATTAAACACTGCCAATATACCACTGCACCATGTTTAGTCATTGGCTACCAAGTCTTTTTAGAAGTGAGGTGATGATTGCTCAATAGGTCGGGGATAATAGAGTACCGAAGCTGTGACGTCATAAAAATCTATTTTTGGAATTTCTCAATTTTTTCTTCATATTCCGAAAGAACATCAAAAATAATGTCCAAATGTCGAAAACCAATTGAATATGTTAAGTTTTGGCTGAGATATGACCATCTGAATAAATATACTCCCCATAGGAACTCAGTGTTATATGCTCTGGCTCCTAGGAGCCAGAGCATATAACACTGAGTTCCCATAGGACATATATTCATTCAGATGGTCATATCTCAGCCAAAACTTAACATATTCAATTGGTTTTCGACATTTGGACATTATTTTTGATGTTCTTTCGGAATATGAAGAAAAAATTGAGAAATTCTAAAAATAGATTTTTGATGACGTCACACTTCACCACTCTATCACCATTCCCCATTGGTACTAGCCTATCCGATAGGCGTCGGGCTAAATGGCAAGTGTACTAATCGCGTTTGGGAGACTGACATCGGCGCGGGCGTCAGCCCGAGCGCCTATCATCACTGGTCAACTCATCATTATTCATATATTGTGTATTGTATGTGTGACGAGCGTATTTCATGCATGATTCATAAGACTAGCCTTATTTGGTGATCGATCACTTTGATTCAACCAATCAAATATCATCTCCGCGTTCCCCATCGCTCATTGGCCTATTTTGGTCCATGCTACATAAATATTCATGAAAGAGCTTTGCAGGGGGTTCGTAGATTTTTTACGAACGAAACATCGTACATAAAAGAAAATAAAACTTTTCGCATGCACCAGTGATGATAGGCGCTCGGGCTGACCGCTCCAATTGTTACTCTCCATATAAACGCGATTAGATTACTTGTAAAGCCCGACGCATATCGGATAGGCTACATTGGTACCTCCATTCCATTTCATTTCGTAAATTTCCTTCAGAAGGTGACCTTACGTTGTCGAGCGTTACATTCTCTTTTCACCCAGCCTTTGATTCCAGGGTCCCCCTTCGCTCCAGGCAAAAACGAAGTTCAAAATGTCAAGATTGGTTTTCAATTTCAGTTTGCAATGGGAGGCCCAATTTGGGAGAAAAAGGGGTTAGGGTATAAATATAATATGCTTATGCCTCAGTCACATCTCAAAACCTACTGGGTTTTTCCATTCGGTTATTGATGCATGAACCGTAGACTTGGCTTTTCGACTCTGCTGCTCGAACACAAAGCCTTCTGATCACTCGTGATATACGTAAATAGCTACAGGCGCGGATCCAGGGGGGGGGGGGGCGAGCGGGCCTTGCCCCCCCCCCCCCCGCAAAAAAAAGGAGACAGGGAGAGGGAAAAGAAGGGAAAGGGAAAGAGGAGAGAAAGGGGAAAAAAGAAGACGAAGAAGAAAGGAAAAGAGGGATGAAGGAGATCGGGGAGGTGGGGCAAAAGGACTTGCCTCCCAGGCTGTTGCCTCCCCCCAATCAACAAATAAAAATAGAAGGAAGGAAAGGGAAAGATGAAGAGGAGATAAAGGGAAGGAAAAAAGAGGAAGAAGAAAACAAAAGAAGGGGGGTATCAGTTGCAATTTTCCCGCCAACAGATTGTGGATCGGGGGG
Source organism: Strongylocentrotus droebachiensis (assembly GCA_035222895.1). Taxonomy (NCBI): domain Eukaryota; kingdom Metazoa; phylum Echinodermata; class Echinoidea; order Camarodonta; family Strongylocentrotidae; genus Strongylocentrotus; species Strongylocentrotus droebachiensis. The sequence goes on from JAVYIG010014220.1 coordinate 25,552, forward strand.
GGGGGGGGACAAAAGGCCCTTGCCTTGAAAGAGGAGAGCTAAAAGGGAACAAAAAAGAGGAAGAAGAAAGAAAAAGTAGAAAAGGAAGGGAGATCAGTTGCGGTTAATCCCGCCAACAATGTGTGGAGCGGGGTGGGGCCAAAATGACCTTGCCCTCCTCCAGCAAACATAAAAGAGAGAGGGGGAACCTGAATTTAGACGAAGATTATTTTTGGGAACGGTACAACGAATCGTCTCCTTTCTCTAATAATTTATTGAAATGTCAAAGCTTCCGCGCTTCGCGAAGGAGGGAGGGGGAAAACTCGTCCCTCCCTGCACCCACCCCCCCCCCCCAATTACATCACTGCTGGTCACCATTACCAATATTTGGCTCGCATAATTTCAAATTTGGGCCCCCTAAGAAATCCTGGATCCGCGCCTGGTCGGCCGTCTGGTTGCTTTCTTACAAGCATTTATGCTTTTTTAGCAGTAAGGTAAAATAACCACCTAATAACCATCAATGACATGGGAGATAAAGTAATACCATATGGCACTTGTGTTTAAAGGAGAGTTGGTTTCTGTGGCCAAGAAAAGTTCTATCTATATGTAAATGAGACAAAATGTGAAGGTATATAAAATCCACATTTTTAATCACGAGTTAAATTATATGTTGATATGTGTATGTGTTTTTACGCGTAGATCATAATCAAAATATTATACACGGTTCAGCATTTGCTCAAAAAGCTATATAGACCATGATTAAGGAACAACGTACCATAACTCGACTGTCTCCAATAACATTGATAGCGGCTTCGGAGAGGATCTCCTAGTAAACCTATACCCGACTTTTTGTTAGCAATGGAATCCAATGACCGGGGTAATATGTAAGGCGTTTAGACACATAGGAGCTCTATACAAACGTGACTATTATCTTTAAACTTGAAATCCATTTTACATAACCCAAGAAAATGTCAGACAAAATCCATTAAACTATAACTCCAAAGCCTGTGCCTAAATTAATAACTTTAAAAACACCCACTAGTAGATATAAACGCGCTCGCTTGAATGCTATCATTATTTTTGTAATTAGATTATCCAAAAACTCTGTGGAAACAACATTTCCCATACGATGAGGTAGAGTAATTGAGTGCCTAAAACCCTTGGGCTTCCAAGGGCTCCGACCCCTGAACCCCACGCCAATTAGGGACCTGCCAGTGTCACAATTAGGTATCAAAATAATGCTCATCTGACCGTAATTAAATGCCTAAAACCCCTTAACTTCCGGGGCTCTGCCCTCTGGACCCCGCCTAGGGCCCTAAGGTGGACCCCTGAGTGCTAATCTGACCATAAATTATTGCCTTAAACCCCTGACCTTCCGGGGGCGGACAAGGTATCAACATAATATGTTCATCTGACCGCAGGCGCGTAGCCAAGGGGGCAGTATGGTCCCCTTAAAAACGCCGGCCCAAAAAACAGAGGAGTGAAAAGGAAGAGGACGTATGAAGAAAAGGGTGTAGACAAAGAACATTTTTGATATTCAGAAAAGTATTAAGAGTCGAGAACGTTACAACGATTGGTCTTCTTTCTCTAAAAAATTAATAAAACGTCAAAGGGGGGGAACGAAATTTAGACAAGGATTAAGAGTCGAGAACGGTACAACGAATCGTCTTCTTTCTCTAAAGATTTAGTGAAACGTAAAATCTTTCGCGCTTCGCGCGGGAGGGGAGAAACTGAATTTAGACGAAGATTAAGAGTCGATAACACGACACAACAAATCGTCTTCTTTCTCGAATGATTAAATGAAACGTTAAAGCTTCCGTGCGAGGGGGGGCACATAATTCAGACGAGGATTATTTTTGGGAACGGTAAAACGAATCGTCTTCTTTCTCTAATAATTTATTGAAATGTCAAAGCTTCCGCACTTCGCGGAGGAGGGTGGGTGGAAACACGTCCCTCCCTGCACCACCCCCCCCCCCCTAATTACATCACTGCTGGTCACCATTATGTACCAATATTTGGCTCGCCTAATTTCAAATTTGTGCCCCCCCCCCCTAAGAAATCCTGGATCCGCGCCTGAATAGCTAATACCCAGTGACACTGTTGGGACGTAACTGACTTTTCTAAATTATAGGAGTGTGGTGTATTGATTTGTTTTTAAAGGTACTAACGAATTCAACACACCAATCAATCAATCACGGCGACTCAACAGTCCACACTTTTTAACTATGTGATCTCTCAGAATAAATAATGAACTTGGAAACAAAATAATTACAGTTCAGTGAATTCAATTTATAATCTAACAATTGAACTGGTATCACATTTTACAAAGTAAAGATGTATGTAATTATAAGTGAAGAAAATCCTGACTGGTCAATAAATTGAACACAGTACCAAAGTATCAATGTAAATATTCCTTACACTTATTAATTCATACAAACAACGTATTCCGTTTTGCTTGAATACAAATAGAATGAACTTTTTATTTGAGGACATATGAGATAAATAATGAGATATCAAACTTCAATGTCTTTCAAACACGCTGCGGAGACTTATCGACGGAAAAAGTCAATTGAGAGCCCTTCCCTTCAGTTAATTGAGAGCCCTTCCCTTAGGAAAAGAGAGCTAATCTACCAAGTAAGAAAGTATAGAAAAAAACGTGGCAACATTGATGTTGACGACTGTCAATGTACTGCTTCAGATAAGCTGAAATGTTCGACGTCCTGAACCTCGACGAACTACATGTAGTCTAGGAGCAAAGATCCATGGTGGAAATTGTCGATACTGGTAAAAGGAATTCGGCGACGATGTAAATCTCGTTGGCCAGTTGAACCTATTGTTATTAAAATAAAATAGACATAGTTTGTCCGCAATACACTTATACACACTATCATCGTCGAGCAAGGGCAAACAACCTCAAAATGTATAACAGCATATAATTTCATATCTCATATAATAAAGGTATTACAAATGTAATAACTATTATAAGTAGTATTTCTTAAACAAGAAATACAAGTATATACTCTCGAGAAATTCGACAAGAATGACTTTCACAATTGTCAGGGACAAATACCGATGTCCACTCTCATGACTTTAACAAAAATTGGAAAGAAATTCACAATATTGACAACTGAATATCGCTAAAATTCAAATACATTACTATTTTCGTTATCATATAATGACTGTTTATAAAGAAGACGATGTTTCTTGTAATGAATGAAAATAAAGTCGTCTACAAACATATTATATTAATTCAGTCCAATAACTTTGTCAAGAAACCACTTTTAACTTTCTCTTTCGCTAAATATGGCAATCATAAATTACAGATTACATACCCGATAAGTACCAGGAAAAACTTAGAGATGAGTTACAAAGCAGCTGTCAGAAAACATCCATTTCTCCTACTCTACACAAAAGTGAACTGAGCCTGCCCAGACAGACTAGTGAAAATGGTAGCTGTTGGGAGCTATCCCGAAGATCTCGGGAAGAAAATTGATTCGAATCCCCGTGGGGAAAGATGTAACCAAATAAGTAATTAAGTGTAGCTGGTCATGTATCAACAGCCAGGATACTGCTCTGCTCTGAGCTAAACGTTATCGAACCTAGGAGTTAACCCATGGAACCGACGGAAACGCCCCAAAAAGGGCGAGTTCTCATTGGTTATTTTTCGTAACCAAGAATAACATTATTTACATAATAAATTACCGTCTGTGTCTTGGAAATACACCTGTATCTTCTTTTGAATTGACTGTGTCTTGAAATACCAGATTGCATTTAAGTTGAGTTTACACGGTAACACATGAAATTAAAATTAATACATCAGTAATTTCCTGATTTCATAAATAAATTGAGAAATCGTCACTACAACACCACCGAACCGACTCCACTTTGAAGCCAAACCGACCAATCATTGGCCTTTTGTGGTAAAGTAATGGTTCGTTCGGTATGTTGTCGATCTGGGCCCTGTTTCATAAAAGTTGTTATCAATAACAAGTTACAAGCTACTGTTATAAGCTACTGAAATCATGGCATCTGATTGGCTGAAAGCAAATTTGTCATAGAAATTAAGTAGTTGTTATAGATAACAAGTTTTATGAAACAGGCCCCTGGTGTTGTTCTTGTCGGTGTGACTCGTTATTGGTGCATGAACCGTTGGCTTGGCTTTTCGACTCTGCTGCTCAAACACAAAACCTTTTCAAACCTAGTCACTCGTGACTATACCTAGTATCCAGTGACTCCGCCGAACCGACGCCACACCGAAGCCAAAGCAATCGTTGACTTATCGTGGTAATGTAATAGGCCATTTTCGTAATGTAACCGAATGAATGCAAAAGTGTTTGTCAAGTGCCTCAATACAAATTATTTCGTTAACCTGATAGGAATAATAGTATTTCAATAGTCAGAATGCAACTGCATATATTAAGTGTTGCTAGGTAGGTCAAGCCATAATGTTTGTCCAACCTGGCAACAACTGATATATGAAGTTTGGATTCTGTCTATTGAAATATTATTATTCCTATCAGGTGAATGAATTATGCATTAAATTTGGTTACGTTACGAAAATGGCCTATTGTTTGATCGGTCTCTCGTCTGTCCGTTGGTGTGATGGAGACATCAGTCACACACCCAAAGCGACTCAAGACCGACCAATTCTTGACAACAGGCGTAATGTTAAGATTTTGTTCGGTCAGTTGTCGGTTTGGCATAGGAAAGCTTTAATATGGAAGTACCGCTCTAAATCCTGCACAAATTGTGCATTCTATTATTCAAAGATACTTAAGTTTAGCACATTTATTTACCTTCGTTCATTATTGACTTGAGCTTTCATGAAGTGGACAATAATGGAAAAGAACAATTAAACGGGTTGTTACAAAACAACTTGTACAGAGATGATAGGGGCATTTGAGGATTCCCATCACATGCACATGACTACTTGGGGTAAACAATAATTAGCCCGTGGTTTTAAAACGAAAACAAGTTTAAAGTTGACATTCTAAGGAAATATGTGTCCATTAATTTGGTAACTATACGGCAAGCATATATTATTTATAAGTTTTTCATTTACATGGTATTTCACAAACAAAATGTGGCTATTCTATATCCTCAATTGAAATGTCGAAAATAGCCTCCTCTCTTTGCTTAGAAAAATCAGTCACGGAGCTGTTCCATTATTTGTGACATCACAACCAGGAAAGAGTATATTCACGTACCCGGATGCTCCATACGAAAGCATATGCAGAGAGATTCTGCTTATTTTGATTCAAATTCTATGTACAATTAGTTACCCTGCCCTAATATTTTATAGTATTAATATCAATTCCCCTTCTTAGAATTATGACATATACATGCCAGCGATGTGCTATTAGTCGATATTTTCACCATGTCATTTTGTTTGTTTGATGAAGTCAATTTGGTGAGATTGTGCATGTGCTAGCTAGCTAGCTCGGTATGTAAAGTAGATCCGGTCGTTTGGCTTTTATATACTTCTCGCTTTCGGTCTGTTCTAGCTAGCTTTATACGGTACATAATTAGCAATTGATAATGGCTGGTGAGTTTGACCAGAAAGATTTGTTAAATGGATTTTGAAGAGTTTATGGAGGAAGATGATGAAAGTGATGAAGGAAAAAAGGGACGAGAATGCATACGAGGACAATGGAAGTTGGGAGGACGCAAGTGGGGATTCAGGGGGAGAAGACGATGGAGAAGTTGGAGAGCTCGAGCAAGTAGCCGTCGATGTTCCTGTAGCCGGAGCCGATGGCGTATTGACAGTAGTACCGCAGGTGATGGACCCACGGCCTTATCTCCACGCAGTTAACCTGTCTTAAAACTCTAACAAAAACGAGAATATGAGGATATAAAAAGAAATCAGCAACTGAAAAATGTTGCTTCATTGTTCTTCATTCAAATGAAAACAGAAAATCCATTACATATACTCATTAACAACAACAAATCTAAGCTCTGACAGGATAGCATTTACGTAGGCATATCACTGCCATTCACTCTCACTAAGCCCATTATCACCGTTCTAATTTTTCCAACAAACGCATAAAAGGGTATGACTTACCCCCCAAAATGAGAAAAAAATACCAGAAAATCATGTCATTTCAGCAACACTTTTAAATCACTGGTATCGAATAAGAAATAACCCCCCCCCCCCCCCCCATCAGTACGCCAGTGTTCAGGGGCTCAGGTCTTCTTACCCCTTTAACATAAAACACACAGGCTTTCCCATTCTCTCATAATATTTCCACGATATGCGCGTATCGTTATTATAAAAACCTCCATTGTTAAATATAGGTGGCATGCGGAATGTTCAGGAAATGTAATTCTTTTTAACTTTCCTTTTCTTTGAATGGAATTGGATATGTGATTTAATTCAGGTTTTTATTATTGTTATGTGTTTTGGGGTTAAAAAATACAAACCATCTTTACTCCTTTACTGCTTTTTTGTGAGGGGGGCGCAAGGCAAGTGCCTCCCCTGCCCCCCTCCAAATTCCGGTGTCTATGGGTGGGTCTTTAGTAGTCTTAAGTGGGGGATCATAGATAAACATGAGCAGATTGCTCCAGATAGTTCAGAGCGTTTCGGGGTCATGTGTCATATGTGCCTCCGGAGCCCGGTCGCACATCTCCCAGGCACGTAACTTAAAGGTACTTTATGTCCCATCTGCAGGCCAAAAAAATGAAAACGTTAAATTCCAACTGCATTTGAAAGATAATACTAATTTAGAACTTCCCTAAAAAAAGTGGGGCTTGAAAATGTCTTTAAGTGGGAAAATAACGACTATTAGTTGTCAAATCGACTTTAGGGCTATAGAGCCCCAAAGTAATAGTCTTGAGTTTCAGACAATTGTACCGAATGGTCATACGTTTTATGCTGCGCAAAGATTCAATCAATTTAATCTTGGCCATCACAAGAAGTGGGTTATTGATGTAGACAAATGCTCATGTACCCTTTATAACTCTTTTCATATATGTTATTACCAAAGAAGAAAAAAAACAGTCAGTCACTCAATAGTGTCTGACAGTGAAGTCTAGCAAGTAAACGGGTTTCCTTGCATAATTTGAATATGAGGACACTGCTAACGTTTAAATTTCACAGATAGGACATACATGACATATTCATAATTCCTGCAAAGTTCTACAGCATTTGAGGTTGGCTGCAAAAGGGACATAGTACCTTTAACCTATACCTAATCAACCGCAAAACCAGAGAAATATCGCAAAAAAAAAACAAAAAAAAAACTGGCGTGGTTATTGCTAGGGTCCTTGTGTTGCATGGGTGAATGACAATATGCTTAACCTTGTGTACCTGTATAAGGCTGTGCATCACACAAACAAAATCATTATATCTTGGGCGGTTGAACGGTGTGCAGAGCAGTTAACAAAGTTCGAGAACGACGATGCTGATTTTCGCAATTTTGACTGCCTTTCTGGCCAGTGGGATGGCTAAAAATGCTACGTTTTACAAAGTTGCTGAACCAATAGACGACCACTACATCATTGTAATGAAGGTAGGAGTAACAGCATATTAAACTAGCTTATTTATTTGTATAATAAAGTATCAAAATCCTCAGACAAGCGAGAGAAAAAAGAAAAAATAACAAGAAAAAAATAAGGGGAAAATAAGGAGTTGCCAGGTTCAGACTTTTTCCTACTGGAAGAACAACTCATTACATTTTCACTTTTACAGAGGTTGCAAAACATACACCCCCTCCCCGAAAAAGGGGCTTTAAAATTCCCAAATTTTCCGCCGAAGAAAAAACATCAGTAGGAGTGTCACACCCTTTACTCCTTAGACACCGTTCCAGGCCATCGACACTGGCCTACATGTAAATATGGAAGTAGCGATCATAAAGGGGCAAAATTGAGCCTCTAGGCTCTAGTGATTCAACTCTGACGAAAACACCGCTATGAGTATGTGCACCCCCCTAAGGTGTTTTTTTTTATATATAATTTAACCTCTTCTGTGACTCTATGTTCATTTACTGTGTTTCTTTGTATTTTTAAAGGGTAGGATTTTTAAAGATCGGACATTTTAAAGCTTATCTGCCGTAGTTTACAGAAGGGATTAGACTGCCCTGCGAGGTCACTGGACAGGTGGTTATCTCATCAACTCAGCTCTCAGTTAACATAGGAAAAAGAGGATCATGGGGGACCAATGGTCACCGATTAGGCATTGTTTGTTATATAGAGGGCGCAAGTAGCTACAAGTAGTGCAGTGGGCCTTTAAATAGTGTTCTACATTACATTTTGGCTGTTATTGTGCCGTTACCACTGGCGGGTCTGGGGGTGTTTCAATGACAAGTTACATAAAATCAGTGACAAATCTGCTGATAACCAATCAGAAGCAAGGATTTCACTAGCTTATAACAAAAACTGTCATTTGTCACTGATGACAAGTTTTATGAAAAAAAAACCTGGGGTTTCAAAGGTCGGAGTGGTGCAAGCCGCGCCAACTAGCGAAAAAGTGAAAAAAAACATTTCTTTAAATTATTTTTAGGTTAATGTGGTAAAGTATCATAAGAAATATATATACCCTGAAAAGTGAGGATGGATCTTCAATGACCTTGTATTTGATATATGGCAAGTAACAAACACATTGTGGAGCGCAACTTTATGTCACACGTTCGTTTAGCCACATTTATGTGTACAGTTCACGTACAGCCCTTCAGCATCATGTTGATTCCATAACCTCACATTGTACGCTACATGATCTCTTCCGCATGGTTTCAGTCAATCGCAGAACCAGAAATCAACTTTGTCTGATGACGGTAGAGATAGAGCGGGGGTGCGTCATAGAATGTATGGCTCGGGTTTCAATTTCATTTTTCTTTATCAAAGTCTTTATCAATGTGACGCTACATACAAATAATACCATAATGTCGTTTGTTGACATCAAAACATTGTAATAGCATTGTAGAGACGACGAACAAATATGACCGACAGTTCACTCCGAGGCACTTGGTAACGTCACCGCATTCACCGAACGGTGTTTTGGCACGTACGATATGAGTTAACAAGTGGAACGAGCGCATTGACTTGGTTTTTAACCAGGGCAAAGCCACTGTTTGGAAAACCTTACCGCCAAGATTGTTTTGCACAAACAAGCTCACCCCCCCCCCCCCCCCCCTCTCCCAGACCTTGGTGGACGTTGGATTATCTCATGTATCTCATTATCTCATTGTATCTAGACTTTGGAGAAAAGCTTCTTAACGCCTCAACGCATTTCATACGTCAAAAGGCTCTGTGCTTAATCTTCCAAACATAGAGTGATTTTCACTTTATCTCAAGTGTCTAGACTAGTGATGAAAGCTTCTTAGCACATTCAAACGTGAAAAGGCATTATTGTTATCCAAATATTTAAAGAGATGGTTTATTGATTTCAAACTTGACTGAATTTGGTATCATTGCAATCGAAAAATTACACTGAGTAAAATCATTACATTTGTGTAACTTGTACATTCGAGCGAAATTTTTAAAAGTTGATTGAACTTGACGAAAAATCAACCCACTCAACGCCCCCAAAACATCGTAAGTCTGCTGATTTTTGAAGTGACATCACAATATGAACAGCGGGTCGCTCAGTTGAAATGATTGACGACGGTGCGAGATTCAGTTTGCGTGCGATTCACATGTATTGCATTGACTCTCGAGTACCGTACCCATTTATACCTAACACCGTTTACCTTCATCAAAATCCCCTGGAAATATAGATATGGACAAAAACATACTTGAGTATACTCCAGAAGGCTCCTCCATGGCATGGTTTTGGTTCTTAATCTGACGTTAGTCTAGATAAATGATATATAACTTCCAAAAAGCGAGTGAATATATCGTCGATGTAGCGTTCAAGTTTCCCGTAACTGGTAGCTGTGCGTGCGTACTCTGCATGTACTATGTGTGCAATACACTGACCTCTATATGCGTGCATCACATCTAGCGCAGCTTGCTAGCCAGCCTAGCCCGTAGCCCGGCGCTCGAGCTAGCCGTGAATCGCGAACCGGACTGATCTGTTTCTCTCGGTTTATCAGGTCCTATACGACTTGATTTATCAAAAATGATTAATCAGCCTAATCACACATTTTTGTAATGAATATCTGGACAATTCTATGTAAATTTGTCGCCTATGTTACCCCAAAAGAGTCGTTAGGTCAGCATGCAAAATGTCCTTTGCCTTCCCAGATCAGACACATACACGCTGAAGTGCCCTCAGAATATGTGATTATTTTTCCGATTTTTATGCTCAAATGTGACGGAAAAAAATATAAAAATCAAACAAACATTTGTAGAAAGTATCATTTATTCAGTGTATCTCATTCAAAATGCCAAAAAAGAGGAAATATCACCACTGCCGGTAAATATACAAACAACGTTAACCCATATCTGAAAATTGCAATGGGTATCCAACATTGTCACGAATGTGTGATGTACGTTGTTCATATTGTGACGTCATCGTTTCGCATGTAAAATAACGCCGTCAATTCACTTAGTGAGTGGGTTCAGGAAAGGGTAACAAAATTGCATTTAATTTATTCCTCACAACAGTGAGGGCTTCAAAAGTACTTTGCTCATTTTGTTAATGTTCTCAGCAATCTGTAGAGGTGTAATTTGCCCATTTTCCACATTTCAATGAACCATCTCTTTAAATAGCATTGAAGAGACGATGGACAAATAAGATTAAACGGATTGGGTATCTTTGTCTCAGATGGGTCAATCAGGAATCCCATGACTTTTACTAGCCGATCGCCACCGCCCCCTAAAATAAAATCCTGGCTACGCACTTGAGAGGATAATAACCCAGGTAGCAAGACCAAAATGATCCTGAAGTGCCTCAGAAAAGTAAAAAAATCTCTGGGTGACCGGTATCACCATACTCATTTTCCCCCAATAGAATGTAGTGTTAAATAAACCGTTGGGAAAACGGTTTTTGAAATTTCGAATTCCAATCATAAATATCTTGATAATCAGACAGGCGATCGGCTGGGGTTTCATGGGTCGGAGTGGTGCACACTGCGCCAACGAGCGGCACGTTTTAGAGAGAAGGTTGAAAGGTGAAGACAAAAAATGTGTTTCTTTAAATTATTTTTAGGTTAATGTGGTAAAGTATCATAAGAAATATATATACCCTGAAAAGTGAGGATGGATCTTCAATGACCTTGTATTTGATATATGGCAAGTAACAAACACATTGTGGAGCGCAACTTTATGTCACACGTTCGTTTAGCCACATTTATGTGTACAGTTCACGTACAGCCCTTCAGCATCATGTTGATTCCATAACCTCACATTGTACGCTACATGATCTCTTCCGCATGGTTTCAGTCAATCGCAGAACCAGAAATCAACTTTGTCTGATGACGGTAGAGATAGAGCGGGGGTGCGTCATAGAATGTATGGCTCGGGTTTCAATTTCATTTTTCTTTATCAAAGTCTTTATCAATGTGACGCTACATACAAATAATACCATAATGTCGTTTGGTGTCATCAAAATATTGAAATAGCATTGTAGAGACGACGAACAAATATGACCGACAGTTCACTCCGAGGGACTTGGTAACGCCACCGCATTCACCGAACGGTGTTTTGGCACGATATCAGTTAACAAAGGGAACGAGCGCATTGACTTGCTTTTGAACCAGGGCAAATTAAGCCACCGTTTGAAAACCTAGTACTGCCAAGATTGTTTTGCACAAACAAGCTCATAAAAGGCGGAGCTAATCCCCCCTCCCCTCCAGACCTTGGTGGACGTTGGATTATCTCATGTATCTCATTCTGTCTAGACTTTGAAGAAAAGCTTCTTTACGCCTTAACGCATTTCATACGTCGAAAGGCTCTCTGCTTAATCTTACAAACAGAATGATTTTAGCTTTATCTCATGCGCCTAGACTAGTGATCATGAATCGTGAAAAGGCATTATTGTCATCCAAATATTTAAATAGCATTGAAGAGACGATGAAAGCTTCTTAGCACATTCAAACGTGAAAAGGCATTATTGTTATCCAAATATTTAAATAGCATTGAAGAGACGATGGACAAATAAGATTAAACGGATTGGGTATCTTTGTCTCAGATAGGTCAATCAGGAATCCCATGACTTTTACTAGCCGATCGCCTGTCTGATTATCAAGATATTGATGATTGGAATTCGAAATTTCAAAAACCGTTTTCCCCAACGGTGTATTTAACACTACATTCTATTGGGGAAAAAATGAGTATGGTGATACCGGCCACCCAGAGATTGTTACTTTTCTGAGGCACTTCAGGATCATTTTGAAGCGCAATTTGTTTACGGATTCAATATAAGACACTGATAACACGTATATATAAGGGCCAGGCATTTTTTAACAATCAGCGTGTTTCCACAGAAAACATCGACACGGTATTTTCCGTGTCATACCGTGTCATACCGTGTCATACCGGGTCAGTTTTCCTGTGGAAACACAAGCGTGTCGGGTCGAGTCGACCGAGATGCGGATTATCAGATCCACCTCTGGGAGGTGGATCTTGACGTGTCGACTCCAAAGAACTCCCTGTAAAATCTCTGTGGAAACACACAGCGACAAACCGTGTCTGGCGGAGCATCAGAGCGCGCGAAGCCCCAATCACCGCTGCAGCGTGATTGGTTGAAATATACTCTGAAATACGCGTACAATAATATGTTTATATACGCGCTGTACGTAACAATGAAAAATGTACGTCACAATAGAATAGCGTGGAATCCTGTGTAGATCTGAATCCACGATCGAGGTCAAAGGTTGAATCTTGACTTCCGATTGACACGGCATTTTCCTGACTTGGAACACGGAATCGGGGCGAATCGGAATGCTGCGCTCTGTGGAAACAGATTGGTTTAATACCGTGTCGCCGTGACACGGTATTTCAATCCGGAAAAGATAATCCGGGTTCCACTTTTTTTCTGTGGAAACACGCTGAATGTTTCCAGTTAGATGCACGGCCCTACACTGCAAAAACCAGGGTGTTAAATTTTTAACACCAGCACGGAATAGAAAAAACCAACACCCCTTGTGTTAATTTCACGTCCTTTCACCTCCGTTCAACACCAACAGAGTGTCGAAATATTTAATTACAGGTTGATGTTCCGAGTCTTGGTGTTATGGTGTTGAACTTGCGCATGCGCATAAGTTAGTGGATTCGAGCAAAATCCTTGGACGACATTGTCATATGATATGACGTCGTATCGTGCATGCGCATGCGCGAGCTAGCTGTCAAGAATCTCTTCGGGATATCGTGGTTATGGAATTTTTAGTCAAGGTCTGAATATCCTATTTTATCAGCGCAATCATATCGTTAATGTGAAAATTCGTTCTGCAGACAGAACAGTAAGAAAATTGTTACCACAAAATCCAACAGACATCTCAGGATTCTTTGAATTGAGTGTTAAATCATTGGTATTGATTTTAACAAAAAAATCAGGATTAAATTCTACACACCACTGGTGTTGAAAGAAATGGCGTTGGATTTTTAACACCAAGACTAGAATTGAACTTTAACACCAAGTTGAAAAATTAGTGTTTGATTTTAACACCAAAGGCGGAATACTTTAACACCAAGAGTGGAATTGAATTGTTTAATTCCAAACCCTGGTGTTAAATAACAGCAGCTGGTGTTTTCCGATATAGATACCGGGAAAGTGTTAAAATTAACACCCATGGTGTTGAATTTAACACCATTGTTTTTGCAGTGTATAAACGCAGGCGCGGATCCACGGGGGGGGGGGGGCCCGACGGGCCCGGCCCCCCCCCCCCGGTTTTTTTTTTTTTTTTTTTTTTTTTTTTTTTTTGTAATAAAAAAAAAATAAAAAAAAGTTTTCGGGGTCAAATACCAAACAAAAATTATGCATACTACCCCCCACTAAGCGAGATATTGGTCGGCACGATTTTCACATTTTCGAGGTCAAATACGAGAAAAAAAATTATGATCACCTCTTGCCAATCAATCATAACACCAATCATACAAACCACTGCTAAACTCACTCAGATCCTCTCTCCTAAGTCTCCAACTTAAATTAATCACCGAGCCCTAAATCAACACAACTCACTCAGAGTAAGTCTCGTGCAGGTCTGCATGTGTTTTATTGCAAAGTATCTAGCATGCTGTTCATGTGCCTCATGCAAAGTATATTCAAATCAAATACATCCTCAATCAATAGCAAAATAGGATTTAAATATAAAACTGAATATTCATAAGGAAAAGGAGAAGAGAACCAATGATAAGCAAGAAGTGGAAATATGTAAAGCATACACAAAGACTCGTGAATAAAGAATGAGAAGAGAACAAAAGGAACATACCAGGTGTAATGGACAACTTGGTATGTAGAGAAGATGAATGGAGGAAGGAATTGGGTCAAGTGAATATGTAAGTGATAAGCAAATGAAGTGAAATGAATATGTATAGAAACAAGAGACGAGAGAAATAAATAGTAATTGTGACAAATACAAGTAGGGAATTGGTCTAATTTAAACTCTTTCAATTAGAATTTGAAATTAAAAAAAAAACGTTTTCCCAACTATTTATATATAACACTACAGTATATTGGTGAAAATGAGTATGGTGATCGTTGATCGTCAGAATATTAATTTCTCGCTCTCTCTTCTCTTTCTCTCTCCTTCTCTTTCTCTCTCTCTCTCTCTCTCTCACTCTCTCTTTCTCTGTCTCCAAAGAATTTTACTTTTCTGAGGCACTTCAGGATCCTTTTGAAGCGCAATTTGTGTTGGGCTTCAATATTACACCGTGTCACAGACACTGATAACACGTATATATGGCCACGCATCTAACGGGAAACATTGTTAAACGATAGCACATCGTCGTTGATCGTCAGAATATTAATTTCTCGCTCTCTCTTCTCTTTCTCTCTCCCTCTCTTTCTCTCTCTCTCTCCCTCTCACTCTCTCTTTCTCTGTCTCTATCTGCTTAATATTCCGAACAGCGGAATCGAATCAACTGTAAAACCAAATAGAGAACGACTTTTGTTAAAATTAAGCAACAATTGAAGTTTGCTTTTCCCTAAAATTGCCATGGACAAATAGGCACGTGTATTTCCCCCAAATCGTATTGCGAGATCGAGAGAGAGAGAGAGAGAGAAAGACTATGGTCCGGTGGGATCAAATTCAGTTTTCTTTAAAATTATTGAACCTGGTTGTGATGAATATACATGTATTTGCCATGTGGTTTCCATGTGACGCTACATACAAATAATACAACAATGTCGTTTATTGTCGTCAAAATATTCAAATAGAATACACCAGTTTACGGTTGTATCAGTGCGCATGCGCAGACAGTTGACCTCGGGTCATTGGCCCTGAAACAAAGCCAATGACCTGAGGTCAGTGGTATTTATGCGTAAATTAAGATTGCGCCCATGCAAAAATTAATGATGATATGCGCACACAATGCAGCGCGTAGGCAGTGATAATAATTTGCATGGGCGCAATCTCAATTTACGCATAAATACATGACCTCTAGGTCATTGGCTTTGTTTAAAATGGCGCACACAACCGTAAACTGGTGTATTGTATAGACGTTGAACAAATACGAATCATAATACATCGTTGCTAATCGTGAGAATATTCACATTTCTCTCCCCCTTTGCTATGGGAGTGTCGTGGTCGAGTGGTTTAAGGCGCTTGACCCGAGAAGCGAAGGTCGAGGGTTCGAATCCCGACACGGCACTAATATCCTTTGGCAAGATATTAACCTGACCTTGCTACTCTCCACCCAGGTGTTAAATGGGTACCCGGTAGGATGGAACCGTCATTGTTGGTCAAACAGTTTTTAAGCGCCAAGTAACGCTTGGCTGGAATGCTCCCCAGCGAGTGGAGATTGTGCACACATTGTGTGCGTGCAAGCACTGAATCCAATGGCCGGGGTAATAGTATACTTGTAAAGCGATTAGAGACATTTGTATTAGGCGCTATATAAAAGCTAAATATTATTATTATTATCCTCTGAACACAAGTTGGGAAAATTGTGTGTGTATTTTTTCTTGTTTCCCTCATTGTGAAGGTTGAAGAGAATATTGATAAAAAATTAGGTTGAAAATAATGTCAAAATGTTATGTATCAACTTCTGATCATCAAAACAACTATATGTCCCTTTGGCAGCCAACATCAAATTCTGTAGAACTTTGCAGGAATTATGAATATGTCATGTATGTCCTATTTGTGAAATGTAAACGTTAGCAGTGTCCTTATATTCAAATTACGCAAGGATACCCGTTTACTTGCTAGACTTCACTGTCAGACACTATTGATTGACTGACTGGCTTTTTTCTACTTTGGTAATTACATACCTAAAATGAGCTATAAAGGGTACATGAGCAATTGTCTTAATCAATAACCCACTTCTTGTAATGACAAAAATTAAACTGATTGAATCTTTGCGCAGCATAAAACGTATGACCATTCGGTCCAATTGTCTGACAATAAGACTATTACTTACTGGCTTTATAGCTCTTAAGTCTATTTGACAACTTACATGTATATTCGTTATTTCCCACTTAGAGACATGGGGGGTAAGAGGACATTTTTTTTTGGGTCCCAAAAATCTCGCAACGACTCAGCCACTCAGCCAGCCGTTGAATAAGCGGGGGGGGGGGGGGGGGGGGGGTAAGTGGACATTTTTTTTTTTTGGTCCCAAAAATCTCACAACGACTCAGCCAGTCGTTGAATAAGCGGGGGGGGGGGGGGGTAAGAGGACATTTTTTTTGGGGGGGGGTCCCCAAAATCTCGCAAAATATTTCCATAATTTGAAAATTTGGTCGATCGGTATTGGGGTGGGGTAAGGTCTGTCATTTTTGGTCACCAATTACCACAATTTTTTTATTTTTTTATAAAAAAAAATAAAAAAACGCTTCAAGGGGTAATTTTATAGGATTTTGTGAAAGGAACGTAATAATTTTGTATATATACAGTAAATATATCAGACCGAAAAAATTTGCAGGGGGTGCTATGCCCCCCTTGGAAAAATTCCGGGGGTGCTGCAGCACCCCCAGCACCCCCGCTTCCCAGGGCCATGCTTACATCCTTGGTCAAGGTGTTTTGCCAACACTTTCGACACAGGTGTACATGGCAATGATAAGGGTGTAATGACAATTGCAGAGCCCGCATGAAGAGCAGTATTAATAATTATGTGGTTATACCCTGGTAAAGTAGACCAAATGTATTGAAAATAATTGTTACAATCAAATGATCAACATTCTCATATACTTTTTATTTTTGTTGGTGATAATAGTCAAAATTGAC
>JAVYIG010014221.1:0-42780 GCA_035222895.1 Strongylocentrotus droebachiensis
CCTTGCTTTCTCCTTGCCTTAGACCTTGTTACTATGTGGCTCAATGCAGGAGAGTCTTTAGTTGCAGAAGGATCTAAAGTCGTAGTAGTAGCAGAAGGGCATTCGGTTCCCTTTGCTTGATGACTTTGCTTCTGGGACCATGTCAATATCCTATCAAAAAATGCAATAAGGGAACAGGTTAGAAATGAGTGAATTGGATATATAAAATATTTCCACTCATCATCCTGAAGCAGTGGTCAAAAAAGAATGGGTGGCCTAGCATGGGTTTCTCAATTCAGACAATTTATTCCAAGATGCTTGCAAATCTTGGAAGGAGAAATAAGAAGAGAGAATCTGGCCTTACCAAAGTGAATGGTTTGGAGAATGGCTATTAAGGGAATGTAACTTCCAACCCCACGGCACGGACAAAAATGGACATAAAATAATGATTATGATGAAAGTAACCTTTTTTATATGACTCTTGTATTTTAGATGGAAAATATTCTACAAAGTTGTTCCTGCTTAGTATAGCTATTTACCGAATCTGGATGAAAGACAGTTGTAGATAAAAATATATTGTCTATTACTAAGAACATAAACATCTGACAAGGACTCAAATCTATAGGCTCTTGATTTGAACTCTGAGAAGAGACTTTTTTTCTAGAGTGACCCCAAAACCCAGCCCCATGAAGAAACTTAGCAATTCATGTATCTTGTTACAGTTTGAATTTAATATCACCCAGGGGTTCATTGGTTTGTAGTTAGCATATGAAACAAATGACCACAAATATCCCAAGATCTTTAAAAATGGAGAGGTACCACTATCAATCTCAAAGAGATGGAGGTGCTTCATAAATAGATTTGTTTTCCTTTTTGAAAAGAGTACTTTCCATCCGTGCATCATGGAATGCACCAATTTGTAAGATTGTAAAGACAGAAAATGTTTTTCTTTGACAGGTCAATAATTTTTCTTTCTATATTTGCTCCATATTATTGGAACACTACACATATACTTGGGCTGATTTCTGAACGTGAGAACTTGATACCTTTGGAACAAGGTAGCTAGGTATGAAGACGCCTTACCTCTTTCGGACAAAACCACTCCAAGAACCAGAAGAAAATGAAGTTGATCGCTGCAAGAAGAACAAAGAATTTTCCTGCTGCTGGTCCACACTTGTAGTAGCAATCAAACCGTTGTGAAAGGCTAAGAGTTTCATCATTCACTATGCTATCATAAACCTGAACAAAAACAAACAAATACACATAACAATCAAACTATCTGATGGTCATGTGATAATGAACCGGACACAGAATATAATGTTTTTTATGTGTTAAAATGTTCTTTGTGCGAGCACTGACACCATACAGTGCTTTTTGTCTGCGATTCCCAAATGATTGAAACTTTCAGTCATTTTTAGATTACAGACAGTGTCTCAGATTTTCTCTGATGTTTTAACCAATCTTTACTCAATAAAAGGATAAGGTAAGAATTCTTTATAGATTTTTGTTTCAATTCGGCATATAAAAGAGATATCGACTGCTTTAATATTCAAGGTCTGGCTTCTTTAATATTCAAGGTCTGGGCTGCTTTATACGCTCTCGGGAACTAGCACGTCCTGCAATGACCCTGCGCCGCCCACCCAGGCACGCCTCAGGGTATAATTAGTATAATAGTATAATTTTAATAATCCACACACACACAACAGCAACAGTCCATATCTAGTGCTATATCTCTTCAAACTAAACCTACTTTCTCTGTTCTCTTGGCAACATTTTGCCAGGTATAGACATGAGCCATGCGTTGATAGATGACCTCAGGACAGATAAAGGTTCCCATTCTTCTCCTTGTTATGGCTTCTTCTAATCCATTCAAGATACCTGGGGTGAAATAAAAACAATGATTTTTGTTGGTTGGTTTCTCAAGTATAAGGATCAATTGGTAAAAAACACCAATAAGCATCTTTTAATTAGCATGGATAAATAGGAAATCACCCTATAAAATGCATATCATGGTCAGGGACTAAGAACATGTGTCTCATTCTATGCTTGCCAACCTTTTATTTAAACCATGCAGGTAAATTAATATGCAGGATAATATGTTTCACTGTATTAAACAGTCTTTAGATCTTGTATTCAATTATATGAATTATACTACCATATAAATATCATAATCTTAAAAGATATTTACTTTCATTTGATCTAAATTTCAATGCCAAGTTATCCCAGGGGGGTGTTTCACAAAGATCCTAAGTCAAACTTAAATCTAAGATGGACTTAAAAATTATGGAGAGCCATTAGTAGCCTTAACATAAAGTATATTCAAAAGCGAAAATTCAAGTATTTTAGACTTTTTGTAAATTCCACATCAAGAACATGAAATCTCCTTTAAAATAGAAAAAAGAATGATTTGTATCAACATTTTTTGATTTTTTAAAATAACTGTTATAAAATATTTTCATAGATGCTAGCGGCTTTCCATAATTGTTAAGTCCATCTTAGGATCTTTGTGAAACACTCCCCAGGTTTAGGAGTCAGACGATTAACCAACCTACCTTTAACACTAGGTTCAACAAGTAGTATAAGATCTTCAGGCAAGACTTCTGGCACTCCTCCTACTCTCGTACTCACAACCTGTAATCTGTAAAGTGAAGAAGAAGAAAACAATTTAAAAGTCTAGCCATTCCATAGAAGTAAAAGTATACACTATTAGAGTCTGGAATAAACAGTGGTGGAAGGGGTAAAGAGAAATAGATTGAGATGGATTGGTCATGTGTTGAGAAGGGAAGATGATTAAGCTGTGAAAAGAGCATGGGATATGGAAGTAGATGGCATAAAAGGGAAAGAAAGACAGAAGATTTCATGAGAAAGATATGGTAAAGAAAGAAAGCCGAAAGGTTCGTCTAAATGTAGAGGATGCTTGAGAAGTGGAGGGAGAGAAAATGATGACTTTAATAAATGATGATGATGATCATTGCACTCATACTATACCCAGAAATATCCTCTGTCTCAATACAGACAATGGTAGATAAAAACATGAAATGTACACATCTATTCCTATATAGTGCTCAAGGTGCTGTCATTGTTATCAAGGTTGTTGGGTTTGTATCACTCCCTACAGAGCATTCCTCACAGGAATGGTAATGATTAATTCACTCAAAAAGGCTGTCACAGATACTGCTAGTCATCTTAAGAAGTGACCTCAAGGAGCGAGCACGTATCATTTTAGCCACATTCAAGTGACATAAATACATGTATCTATTAAACCACAGCAACTCCATATAATATAACTAATAATGTACTCTATACTCCCCATTTTCATGGGTAAAACTAATCTTTCTTTCTTAAAATCGCTGATAATACTTCTAGAGTACTGCCTCAAATCTTTGAAACGACCGACCTAAGTGTGTGTGTGTGTGTGTGTATTGGGTTTTTATAGACGTGTATCAATCAGATATGATTATTTACGTCTGGGGACCGACCTTTAAACGTCGCCATCCGAAAGACGTGACTCAGTTTCGAACCTGTGTCCTTGGCTGAATCAGTTTGTGACTTCCACTGTTAGCTGGATTACAGGCGCACGCCACAACGCCTAGTTGAAGTTTCAAGTACAGAAAGACATGGAACCAATTTGATCCTTTCGAGATATGGTTGAAACACACCTTAGAACCAATTATTCAACTGAAGAAAAGAGACAAATCAAGATCTTTATACAAACATACCCACAAAGTGTTGCTTCCACAATGGCTATACAGAAGGCTTCAGTGAGTGATGCATTGATGAATATATCTCCTTGGTTCAGAACCTGATATAGTAAGTAACAATATAAAATCACTTTACCAGATATAACTTCAGTTGAGTCAAAGCATGGCGGAATACAAGTATTGTTTGGCAATAGTGCCTATATTATAATGCAAAGATCAAATTGATTCACATTACTAATAGTCTTCCTCATATGTCACACATTGTCAGGATATGCGCAACAAAATACTTTTAGATTTAGGTTTCTGTGCAACAAACAAAGAGCATGCATTTGACATGCATGTAGAAAAGTCACAACAGTAAAGTCTCAAAGGTAAACGGTCACATTTTAAAATAAAATGTGCAGATTTTGATTGTTTTCACAGATATTATATGGTCTATCATACCATGCATACCTTCATGTACCGTAGAACATAGATTGGATGCAAACCATGAGTGATATCAAGAACTCAAAACGAACCATGCATTATTATTAGGCTCCCAATACAGAACAAGAATTAGAGGGGAAGAAAAGCAGCAAAAGTTTGACTGAATATCATCCTCACGTTTTTGACATTGGAATGTTGGACAGCCCCCAGCATAGTGACCCGTTCCTGAAGCAGGTAACGCTCTCTCACTTCTTCAATATTGATTCTCATCGGCCCATCTCCACCTGCAGAGAGTACACATAAACAGATGAAAATAGCAATTTGCAAATACATCATACGAAATAACATCTAAAAGCTACAAGGAATAAATCTGAAGTCATGAAGCAGTCAAAGATTCTTTTACTCTTTATCTCAATATTACTCTCTGAATGAAACTTGCTAAACCTCCCATGCAACTTATTCAAGTCATATTTCTATAACTGAAATTTGCTTCTTTTTTTTAATTAAAAAAAACAACTATCTAGATCGAGCTCTGATTTCCCAAATGAAGAAAGTTCTCCTATTACATTAAATTAGAGAAGAGAAAAATTTGCTTACTTAGAAATATTATACTGATGTTTTGATACAGATAGGAGACCCTTTGTTAAGAAAAAGTAAGATTGCTATTATATTTGTCATGAAATATGCTTTTCACATTCAATTATCACTGTTCCATGATCTTCTTAAATTACTTTTTAACCAATTGACTCCTGAATACTCTCATTCCCATAAGCTTGATGTAGGAGTCATACAGTTCCAGTGTGCAATGGGTTAAATGAGTCTGCAGAGAGTTTGTACAGATTGAAGAAGGACTGGGATCTTACCAATGAGAAAGTCTACATCTTGATGTGCTTCACATATGATAGGTATGATGGCGGCAAGTAGATCCATACCCTTCCTGTACACCAGACGACTCACTATAACAATCGTTACTTTACAAACAAACAAAATACAAAAACACATATGTTTATTTACATTTTCCTATGCTTCCTATAACAACAAGTGATACATACTTCTCAAAAATGTCAGTGTTGTTTAGGATACTACTACATGTTTTTAGCTTGAATGTCACTCTTCAACCATTTAAATCATCCTGAAAGTATTCCTAAGTTATGTTCAAAATGGAATATTATGTCTAAAATCATATTTTATTCCACAAGAAACAATGAGGTCAATGAACAGGTGTTCTTTAGACCATTTAAACCATAATTTTGCTATAAATGTCATCTATTCTACTTTTACTTGTGGCTATTTCCTTCAAAATTAAATCCATCTAATTATCATTCAGAGTCACATAAAATTCTTCAATACTGTATCTACTGTCTTTCACTTGCCCTACACTACTTTTCAGTTATATTCTCTCTTTGTGGCACACATCACTTGATCTCTTTCCTATTGTTTAATTGTGTGTGGTTCTGAATATTCCTATTGTTTGTCTCTAACCATCACCCATCTCTATATTCCTCTCTCTCTCTCTCTCTCTCTCTCCCTCTCTACCTCTCTCTCTGTCTTACTCTTACTCACTTCTATCATGTTTCCTCTTAGACGTATCAGGTTTGAAGACGGTAGGATCCACAGCATCGGGTATGACCGAGACAAGACTAGGTGACATAGATGCCCTCAGAACAGTGTTCTCTTTACTATCTCTCTCACTCTCTCTGTCTCTCTCTGTCCCTCTCTCTCCCTCTCTATCTCTCTCTCACTCACTCTTACTCACTTCTATCATGTTTCCTCTTGGACGTATCAGGTTTGAAGACGGTAGGATCCACAGCATTGGGTATGACTGAGACAAGACTAGGTGACATAGATGCCCTCAGAACAGTGTTCTCTTTACTATCTCTCTCACTCTCTCTGTCTCTCTCTGTCCCTCTCTATCTCTCTCTCACTCACTCTTACTCACTTCTATCATGTTTCCTCTTGGATGTATCAGGTTTGAAGACGGTAGGATCCACAGCATTAGGTATGACTGAGACAAGACTAGGTGACATAGATGCCCTCAGAACAGTGTTCTCTTTACTATCTCTCTCACTCTCTCTGTCTCTCTCTGTCCCTCTCTCTCCCTCTCTATCTCTCTCTCACTCACTCTTACTCACTTCTATCATGTTTCCTCTTGGATGTATCAGGTTTGAAGACGGTAGGATCCACGGCATTAGGTATGACTGAGACAAGACTAGGTGACATAGATGCTCTCAGGACAGTGTTCTCTTTACTATGATGAGAAAAACAAATTATTGCTATTATTACTTATAACACGCTTTTTTCCATCAGGCCCAAAGCGCTTTCAGTAAATGACAATTACATAAATACATGTAATTAAAAAAATGTACAACTACAAACTGCAAAAAAGTTGTGTTTTCATGGCCTTTCTGTAGGTAATAACTGATGAAGACTGTCTAATTCTAAGTATTTATACATTCCAGTATTTTGAAGCAGATACAGTAAATGTCCTATCAAGAGTAATTACAAAATTATTCTTTGTTTCAAAGATGTACAAACATGTTATTAGTCTTGTGAACAAAATAAAATATACAGTGTATTTCTACTCTGGTTATATCTTCAATTACAATTCTGCAATTCATATAAAGAATATCAGTTGACGGTTGCAAGGACAACAGCACCATAGCACCTAGAAACATAGTATTAGATGCGATAAAAATTCACCTTATTATTATTATTATTATGTAGCAACTATTGTATATGTCTTGTGAGAATAAATGTGTTTCAGTGTAAAGGTCAGGAATTCAAAAACAATTTGAACTCATTAGAATATTTTTAGCACATATCGTCTGTCAAGAGCCAGAAAGGCATACAATGCCAAACAATATCAGTGCAAAAAGACTTTGTAATGTTTCCATAATTGATTGAAATCAATGTTTAAAAAGAAATCACTGCAAATATAAGACATGAGTAAAGAAATAGACATTCTATCACCAACCTTGTGTGTGACACACATATCACATGATTGACATCAGCCAATGAGAACTGAAGGATGGCGTTGGTGATGATGGAACTTGCATCAGCGAAACCAAAGAGAGAATGGTCTGTAAAGACTGCCTTTAAACCCATGGTTTTAGCATGAAACATGGCTTCATGGGCCATTGTAGAGAAGGACTAAAAAGAAAGAGACATGACAACTTGAAGCTTAATAGATGATCAAGAACCCCAAAATTATCTACATAAGGGAAAAAATAATCTTCTAATTGTCTCCCCTATCCCTCTCCTGTTTAACCTACATGTATCTTTCTGAAACTATTGACATGATATATGGAATACTTTGAATCCCTGCAAATATGATATAAACTCTACTTGTTCATCTCTTCTTGCTTCACATCTAAAAGTTTGTTGAATGAAAATGAAAAAAAAGTGCACAAGGGTTCTTTAACCTATGATTGTAAACGACCGAAGGGCTATATTTATTGAGTTCCCCATTTAATTTTCAAATTTTGTGTATCATTTATTTGTGTTTATGATGATTGTATGATCGAGAATGAAATAAATCAAATGAAACAAATGGTGTAACCCAGAGGACACCACATCATAACATTTAGTGTCTGTGGTTAAGATAATCAGTGATAATCCCTCAGAAAGAAGTTAACCCATTTCCTACTAGAACCAGTTGGCTAGCTCCTGTATTAAAGACCGTCAATACTACTGGGCCAGAAGGGATTACACCACCCAGCCAGGTCACTGACAGGTGGCTATCTCATTAACTCAGCTCTCAACTAACATAAGAAAAAGAGGATCATGGGGGACCAACAGGCACTGATTGGGGAAGTTTTCTATATAGAGGGAGCAAGTAGCTACAAGTAGAACAGTGGGCCTTTAAAGCTTATGGGAAAGAGAGAATGCAGAAGTCAATGGGTTCAAGTTATATGTCCCCTTGAACTTACTAACAATGTGATATATATGTTTCTGAAGCACTCAAGTTATAATACAAACTAGATGGAATTCGACTGCGCGCAGTCGAAAATGATGCCTCCGTCATAGAGCAATTTTACAAACCGAAACGGAAGAAATTTTTCAAATTCAAGTTCAATTGTAATCCATTAACATGTTCTCAGAATATCGTGATTACAAGCAATTTCTCATATACATATATGACCCTTTGATCTTTGACCTCATGACCCTAAAATCTACTCAGTTCATTGGCTCTGCAAGATTTCCTGAGTTAAATAGTAATCCATCTGTCAGTTCTAATGAGAATGCGTCCACAAGCTATTTTTGCATACATAATGAGCCCATGACCTTTGATCTTATGAACCATTCATTGGCTCTGCAAGATACATAAATGATCTAAGTTTGGCAGGAATCCATCAATCTGTTCTAATGATAATACGATCACAAGCTATTTTTGCATACATAATGAGCCGCATGACCTTGACCTTTACCTCATGACCCCAAAATCTAATCAGTTCATCAGCTCTGCAAGTAACATACATGACCTAAGTTTGGCAGGAATCCATCAATCGGTTCTTGAGATAAGGCGATCACGAGCTGTTTTTGCATACACAATGTGCGCTGTGACCTTTGACCTCGTGACCCCAAAATCTAATCAGTTCATTGGCTTTGCAAGATACATACATGACCAAAGTTTGGCAGGAATCCATCAATCGGTTCTTCAGATAACGCGATCACAATCTGTTTTTGCATACATAATGAGCCCTGTGACCTTTGACCTTTGACCTCGTGACCCCAAAAACTTATCAGTTCATCAGCTCTGCAAGATACATACATGACCAAAGTTTGGCAGGAATCCATCAATCGGTTGTTCAGATAACGCGATCACAAGCTGTTTTTGCATACATAATGAGCCCTGTGACCTTTGAACTTTGACCTACGTGCTCCAAAATCTAATCAGATTGTTTTCCTATAGTGATACACACTATCACTAAGTTTGAAGTTTAAATCTCCAGTGGTTCTTGAGATATCATGATAACAATCTCAATGTATGGAATTTCATAAGTTGACCTCTGTGACCCTTGACCTTTGACATACGTGCTCCAAAATCTAATCAGATTGTTTTCCTATAGTGATACACACTATCACTAAGTTTGAAGTTTAAATCTCCAGTGGTTCTTGAGATATCATGATAACAATCTCAATGTATGGAATTTCATAAGTTGACCTCTGTGACCCTTGACCTTTGACATACGTGCTCCAAAATCTAATCAGATCGTCTTCCTATGGTGATACATACTATCCTTAAGTTTGAAGTTTAAATCTCAAATGGTTCTTGAGATATCGCGCTAACAAACTCAATACAAGGAATTTCATAAGTTGACCTCTGTGACCTGTGACCTTTGACCTACGTACTCCAAAATCTAATCAGATCGTCTTCCTATGGTGATAAATACTATTCCCGAGTCTTAAGTTTAAATCTTAAATGGTTCTTGAGATATTGTGATAACGGTCAAACGGGACGGACGTACGGACGGACAACCCGAAAACATGATGCCTCCGGCACCACCTTCGGTGGACGGAGGCATAAAAAGCTGCATGTATAAATATATTAAACTGACACATTCAAATAACACTAATGGATAAATGATGATTTCGATATTCGTAACACAGTCATTTGCTAACATTTTTAAATCATCACTTTATTTAATATGAATTGATATCAAAATCAATTAAAGAACATGAGTATGAATATGGAACACATATTACTTACTGAGTGACCATGAACTATGGTGATGTTTTCTCTGATGAGTATATTCCTAATAAGAGGCAGGGTTGTAAACACCGTAGGTAGGACACACTGGTTGTAGAATGGTCCAAATGGCAAGTAATATACCTAGAGAGGAGTAAGAAGGCCAACATCATAATGAAAACTCATGTTAATATCTGCAAAACTAAGGAGTTTCAAGGATTTTGCTTTAAAAAATAAGTGAAAAATGTGGCAGGGGGGAATCTATACAAAATGTAGTAATAATGATGTTTGTTAAGTTCAAAGGAAGCTCATTATTGAAATAACTGCTCTCTAGAATGTTATTGTTATAGAAATGTTATAATGTATAAAAATACTCCTACCTTGAGAAAGTTTGTAAGGTATCTGATTCCTGTTCTTTCACCGTATGCATGGGTGATCACAACCACCTGAGATACAAGAGAAGAGTTATACAATGACACAGATATGTTCATAATTGTATTCAAATTTATGGTGCTTCTTCCACAAAGAGCCCAGAGTTATTTTATGACATCAAGCAGAATGGAGTATGCAGGGAAAAGAGACAGGAAGTTGCCTTTTTATACTGAATAATTTCAATCATGAAAATTTGCAATAAATGACAAAGACAAACCATTAGAAATAGAATTAATATTTGTGATAAGTAATGTTATATGTTTTACATATTATCAATTGTTTTTATACACAGTATGAATGTTGATTTGGATTCATCCGTTAACCCCCTACCCAAAGGAACTGGGTCGCTACTATTCAGCCTATAGATACAGAATGAGAGCATTCAGAAGTCAGTTGAAAAAGAGGTCTTGTATATTTCAATATAGAATGCGTATACCGGTATAGCTTTTATGACTGATAGCATAGTTCTAAAAAATCACTACCGAATATAGAATACAAGATTCAATTATTCAGTTGATGTGACATGATTTATACAATGCTTACACATTTTATTACATGAAGTTTGATACATACCTTATGACCTCTGGCTAATAAACATTGTGATAACTGATAGATATGACTCTCAACACCTCCAGTATTAGGGAAGAAAAAGTCTGACACCATACTGAAAAAAAGAAGACAAAAATATATTTTTTTTCTTCCTGGCACCAAACATATAAATTGTGTCCTGGTGGTCTTTTAGTACACATTCCAATGAGAACACCCAGCAGCATTTCACATTTGAAACTCAATATGCTGTAGCTGAACAATATGGCTTAATTGTCTTTTTCTTTATTTTGTCTTTAATAATCTTTCCTATAATTTGTTTTTCTTGCACCTTTACCATATACCCTCGTTATTTGTCTTATTTTGTATCAATTACGGGAATGCCTTTTTGATATTTCATATGTTATTATAGGCAGGCTTTTGTCTTCCCAGGACCCAGCTGTCCTCATTCATATATAACAACTGTATTATTTCATTCGTGTATGTGTTTGCTCTCTGCTTTTATGTTTCATTGTACCTAGTTTTATGACTTACCATTGTATTGTGTGCTTGAAAAAAGACACTATAGATCTAGAGGGTAGAGGTCAATGGGACAGACAGAGCTACCAAGTATCACGCATTAGGCGTGACATCACGCATTTCGAGGGTCTGAAAATGCTCTTAGGCACGACGCGCGCGCTAGATTAAAAAAAAAAGCTATACCTTATACGTATGTTATACCCTCGCACGCGCGCTTGCGCGCCGCATCATGAAAATGTCACGTATTGCCTGTCTTTGAACTTGGCGTCTCTGGATAGAACAGTGGCGGATCCAGGGTGGGAGCCCGGGGGGTCCGGGTCCCGGGCAAATTAAAGTTGTGATGTTGACCACGCCCATCTAGTTAAAGGGAGAAAAGGGGAACAAGTCATACTAACACAAAACATAGCATTTGGGACTACACTACATCTATTTTCAACACACGGGGCTGTTATGAGAGGAGCAGCAAAACTTACCAAACGTTATGCTTCATTTTAGTACCAAAGTTTGACTCGATTACAAAGTTATTCCCGGTGATGGAAAAACTTCAGGTGGAATCATCATTCAATATTCGTATCCATCGTTCTGTGGATGATTCAACGGTGAAATATTATTTTTAAAATGATTTTCTAAGAAGGAAGCGAGGTGATCATTGACACGTAAACTTCAGAAACTTGAGCATATGTTTTCGGTCCTTGAACAGAAGTACAAATATAATGGCCAGTGTTGAAGAACTTCGTGCTAAAATCCAACAATTGGAAGAGGAACTACAAGCAGAGAAGGACAGAAATGTTTCTTCGGCAGGAAGACAGAAAATAGAGACTATGAGCTCGGAAGTAGTTGACAGTAATCCATACAGGTAAACAAACTAGTGTCCCATTCATTAGGTTTTGTGTAAGTGATATAGTCTAGACTAGACAGTAGACATGTATGCATAGCTCATTAGCTGCATTATAATCCTGGCTGTGTATTAAAAACTGTTCTATTGATTCTCAATATGTCAAACACCACTGTACAAAACTCAACTGAGTTCACTCGAAATCGGTACTTTAATGACAATTGATGACACCTACAGTAATTAGCAGTAAAATACATGAGCGCTGTACCATGACATGTAGATCTAGACCGAATTTTCCGTCTCTTTCGTTCGTTAGCCTCTTATTGGGGTAGGGTCGGCTCTCTCTTTAGAGACGGAAGCCGACTATACGCATTCCCTTGCTAACACCAAGGCCATTTATGGCCATATTTTTATGCCCCGAAAATCCCCCCAAATGTCATTTTACCTCGTGCATGTTATATTGTAAATTAGGCCTATAATAGGCTATAATAAATCGGTTCCACTTACCAACTTGACTGACATAATCTGTTTAATGGTCCCTTTTTAGGAAATTATGGGTCAAAATCGAAATCAATGTTGAAAATACGTTTTGCAAGATTTTCAACATGGATTTCGATTTTGACCCATATAATTTCCTAAAAAGTAAGCTAAATGTAAGCTAAAGTTCTACGTGTGTCAAACTTGCTGATGTTGAGAATCAATAGAGGTCCTCTAAACAGTTTTTAATACACAAAAAGTATACTTATCCTATTACTGCTCAGGCCTCTCGCCAAGAAATTAAAAACGCGTGGCGCGGCCCGAGGGAAAATTTGACCCCCCCCCCACAAAAAAAAAAGAAAAAAAAAGTAAAAATTTGATTTTTTTTTTTTTTTTTTTTTTTTTTTTTTTAAATTTTAATTAAAATTTATTTTTTACATGTATTACAAGTAATTTGATGAATTTTTAATACCATACCTGCCAACCCTTACGAATAATTCAAAATATTCAGTTTTTTGGGATTTCTAGGACCAGGAAATCCGGAATATTCTGATTTTTCAAAATTTCGATTTTTTTTTTTTTTTTTTTTTTTTTTTTTTTTTTTTTTTTTTTTTTTTAAAGAACGCGTGGCGCTAGGTCGGGCCCATCAGGAACGCGTGGCGCACGCGCCACGCGTTATCTGTGTACGCGAGGGCCATCATGTTACTGCTATGTGTGAGTTATGTACAGACAGAAAAATCTGTCTGCTTGGAAGAGTTTGTAAAAACATGTTTTGTAGTTATCTACTTAATACTATATATCCACATCTGTGATATGACAAAATTATGAGTATTCTTTGAAATCTGGGAAAAACTAACAATTTGTAAAATTTGTAGAAAACTAGAAATGTATAATAGACCCCTATGTCAGCTATGAATAATTGTATATAGCAATTGAAGATACTTACATTCAATTCCTAGATTTACAGCTAGATACATTTTCAAAATTAAAGGATGTCCATAATAATGCATCTCTCAGATGACAGAAGTATATTTGAGTTTGTTTGTTTCCAGACATTGCCAGATTTAAAAATCAATATTTGTATTTCTTTTGTATTCATATCAACAGTCGACTGATGGCATTGAAGCGAATGGGCATTGTTGATAATTATGAGGTAAGTGGATATATTATTATATTTAGTTAAGTTTATTAAATGAATACAATTATTTGAATCATTTTTGCAATTTTAATGAATGAATGTATCTTTAATTATTATTATGAAGTGTTAAGAATAGTCTGATTGTAGTTGCATATGTATATACACACAAGCCATATAGATGACATGACTTATGGTTGTGCTAATCTATTGTCTTTGTCATTATTGCTATAAAGATATTGTATCAGTGGAATTTTGGGGCCCATTTTTATGATATAAGTATTACTTATCTTTGCAAAGTTCATTGTGTAATACTTCAGATTCTCTGCTTACATACTGAAACTCATGTTTTTTAATTTCCAGTTACTGAATGAATTGTGCATATCGGTAGTAAAAGTGAAATTGGTTATGCTAAATGTATGTCTGTTATAAAAAATACCTGGTACTTCTAATTATTCAACTATCTATAATACATACATGTAAATGAAAATTGTTTTCTTTCTCTCCCTCTCTTTTTTTTCATTAACTTTTTGTTATCTATTTCTATTGAGACTTTGGCTCTAAATAACAACACAAACCATATTGTGCTGAAAGAAATAGCATTGTAAACAGAAATGGGAGAAGTTGGAAGGGATGAAAACCTGAACTTTAGTAACAATGAAATGAGATGGATAAAGAGGGAGAGGGTAAAGAATTGATAGGGAAAATAATGATATTATGGAGTTAGGCAAATAATTCTTGACCATTGATTGTGTGTACAGAGAATCCGAGACTTCACAGTCGCTGTGGTTGGTGTTGGAGGTGTAGGAAGTGTCACTGCTGAGATGTTGACCCGATGTGGAATAGGCAAGGTAAGAATAGACCATGGGGCAGTTTCACTAAAACATTGTGTCTTAGTATGTGAACATTCCATTACGAACTTGACATGCATTTGAAGGGGATGTCCTTGAACTTACACTTGAAATGCTTTTGATAAACTGGTCCCAGTTTACTAATGAAGTCAAATTCAGGGACATTCCTTCCTAAGCCTCCCATGACTAACTTTGTACTTGTTATTTCCCTGTTTGTAATCCACCTTGTATAAAATAGATTATTTTGTTACCAGAAACAAATAAAGTTCATCAGGAAGCAGCCATTATATATTATGGTAAGATGGTTATGTGACTTATGTCAGACGTAGGTAAAAGTCAGTGTACCATTACTATTAACATAAACTCAACATGGTAATAGTAATAGTACAATTTCACCTATGTCTGACATAAGCATCTTACCATAATTCATAATTGTTGAGTTTAGTACTTTTAACATTGTGCATTGAAACATTCCTTTCAGATATTAAACCCTTCTATTTCGAAGGAAAAAATATTTATTCATAGACGTTAGCATCCTTTTTAATTGTAACATTTTAAACTTTGTTGAAGTTGTTTCTTATTTTTCAAACTGATAAACATTTATCAGTGCCCATGTTTCATGCTACTACATCATATTGTCAGCAGAATATAATGTACCACTTGTTAATCTCTAGATTTCTCATGAGGTATATATTAATTCATTTACATACTGGTAGTTTTATTTCTGTTCTTTCCTAGTTGTTGCTGTTTGACTATGATAAGGTAGAGCTTGCCAACATGAATCGTCTTTTCTTCCAACCTCATCAAGCTGGTATGAGCAAAGTACAAGCAGCAGAAAAGACTCTCAGGTAATACTCATCCATTGGTTTTAAAGAGCTTTGCATAGCGACACATCAATTAGATTGTATACTACAAGATCAGAAAAGAATTTGATCTGTTGGTTTACAGGCCTTGTGCCCATGGACAATAATGAAACTGTCTTATCACAATGATGAAGAAATAGGACTCAATCATTTTTCGTCGTCTGATACAGACACCTTCTTCACTCAAAATCTGCTATTTAAAAGTTGCACATGTTATCAAAAATAATGGAGAATGAAAAAATGTCAGTCCTGTAGCAACAACAAAAAAAAAGGAAAAAGACAGGCTTCAAGTTTTACCACAATTACAAGATTGGAGTTATGACTCTGCAGTGAAGCGCATCAATTTATTCACAGTTTAATAGCATGCTGGTAGTAATGCTATTCCAGAGAGGTGTCATTTAATTTATATTAACTCTAAAAAAAGTGGAATAGAATATGGTTTGTTGAATAGCTTGTTCATTGCGGCCAAAGGCCAAAGTGTAGACACATTTTTCAGATTAAAATACAAAATAATATATATACAATCATAAAAAATTGGTACATTAACAATAATAAAAGAACATTCAATGAAAGAAATAATAGGTATTTAATTGGACATTTGGGAGTTGAGTAAAATATGATGTTATTAACTGATGTGAAATGAAGTAAGTGCGCTTTCTAATCACAACTCATAATTGTACCTTTGGTTGATTTGATTTGATTTTATTCAGACAATATAAAAATATATACATGTCTTGGGTTACAAAACAAGGTTTAGAAAAACCCATACAGGTTTGCAACCCAGATATGGACAATAAAATGGCATACATAATTACACAGTAAATACTGATACATAAAATATCGAAGCATGACATAGGCTATAGTTCAATATAAATACAACAACAGAAATACAAGTTAGAAATTGCAAGACACTTCTATTTCAAAAATCTAGATTGAGATGTTTTACCAGAGCCGATTTAAAGGTATTTAGCGATTGACTGTTTACTACTGTTTGTGGGAGTTGATTCCATTCATTAATTGTTTGGGGATAGAAGGATTTCATATAATAGTCTGTTCTGGCATATGGAACGTGCATCTTAAAAGTATTATCATTTCTTCCTATTCTGTTCGCTCGTGTGCACCTATTTACTTCTCCTACATTAATCAAGTTATTTACAATCTTATAGTAAAAAACAAGTCTATGGTACTTTCGTCTATTTTCTAATAAATTCATTTTGACATTTTGTAATAACACGTTATAACTCGTAGACCAATCCTTACACATCATCCTTACGTAACGTTTTTGAATACGTTCAATCCTCTCTTTGTGTGTGTTTCTATAGGGATCCCATGCTGTACAACAATATTCTAAACGTGAGCGAATTAGTGATTCAAAAAGACTTTTTAAAATAGACTTTGGACAATTAACAAAATTCCGTCTTATAATTCCCATGATCCTGTTACATTTTGTATATAAGTCAGTGCAATGGTCGTTCCAGTTTAAAGAATCATTTATTACAAGACCTAAGTATTTTTCAGACTTTACATTTGTTAACTCCTGTCCATTGAGAGAATAATTATATGTTATATTGTGAAGCTTTCGAGACATTTTCATAGTTTTACACTTTGATACATTAAAGTCGAGCATCCATGTTTCAGACCATTTACTTAAAACTTCTAAATCATTTTGTAATATCTTGCAATCATCTACATTGAAAATTGGACGGTACAATATACAATCGTCCGCATATAATCGAATAGTTGATGAAATATTATTAGGCATATCATTAATGAAACATAAAAACAATATTGGGCCTAAAATTGTTCCTTGCGGAACGCCTGATTTAACTTTGATCCATGAAGAACATTCGCCATTTATAACCACCCTTTGATATCTATTCTGTAAAAAATTCATTATCCATTCTAAATTTTGAGATCTTACACCATACATTTCAAGTTTTGTTCTTAAAAGGTCGTGAGGTACACTATCAAACGCCTTTGCAAAATCAAGGAAAGCAATGTGGACGCTTGAACCAGACTCCATATTATAACTCCAATCATTAATTGCTTCTATAAGTTGTGTTTCACAACTTCTTTTTTCCCGAAAACCATGTTGATTGTCACATAGTATATTATTTTCATTAAAATGTTCAATAAGACGTTTACAAATTATGCGTTCTAAGATCTTGCATGTAATGGACGTAAGAGATATAGGGCGATAATTACCCGGATCCTGTTTGTTACCCTTTTTATACAATGGACATATATTAGCTTTTTGCCAATCGGCTGGCAATACACCTGATGACAAAGACAGATTAAAAAGTTTACAAAGAGCAGGTGCCAATTGTTCTGCACCTTCTTTCAACAAACATGGGGCTAATTCATCGGGTCCTTGCGCTTTTGAAATGTCTACATTCTTTAACAACTTTAAGACTTCAGCTTCGGTACATTGAATATCCTCCATAATAGGAGCATTACTATTTGATTCGGGCTGGGAAAGGGTTTCACGATTACTGAAAATTTGATTAAATTGTTCATTAAAAACATCAGCTTTTTGTTGATCTTCAGTAATAATTCTACCACTGACATTTAAGCAATCTATCCTACCACGGTCACACTTTCTGGACTTAATAAAATTCCAAAAAAGTTTAGGATTACGTTTAAGACTATTGCATATATCATTGCGTAAATAATTCACATAATTCAATTTAACTTTCTTTTTTACTTCTTTTCTCAACTGTCTGTATTTTTCCCAATGGGTTCTCTTAGTTGTTCTTTTAGCTTTCTTAAACGCTCTATTTCTTTTTCTCATCAATTTCCTTAAATCCTGGTTGATACTGATGAGGTAACTGTCTTTTGTTTCATGCATTTTTTCATAGATATATCAATCCAGATGTAGAGTTTGAGACTCACAATTATAACATCACAACTATGGAGAACTTCAAACATTTCATGAGCAGAATTCAGTGAGTATCTATAATCTACAATGTAGGCCTATACTCATTGATGTCCATTTCCCTTTATATCATTGACAAACATAACAATTTGAAAATTGCAAAGAAAATACCAGTAGTGGATGTTTTTCGATCATGGATGAAGACATCATATCCTTGGCAGTTTCTTTGCATTAACAGGTGAAGCAAATTTTCACCATGACCATTATGATTCTCCTCTTCCGACTGTTCATTGTGTTTCCAATAGTTGGCATGCATTCTTTTTTCTTACTGTTTTACAGGCTAGATATTCTTGAATCTGTTTTAAACATCTGTTCATCTCATCAATATTATGCATGGTTGAAAATTGCAAAGAAAATGCCAGTAGTGAATGCTTTTCACTCAAAGATAAAAGCATCATATCCTTACAATTGCACAAGTAATTGATGATATATGCTTTTTTAATAATCAGCAAAGGCTGAGCATCATAAGTAGTCTGTCTCCTCTTGATATGTTTCTTATGTAGCAATGATTGGTATAATAGTATACACATTTGTTGTAATGCAGAAATGGTGGTCGAAATGGGGAAGCTGTCAATCTGGTGCTAAGCTGTGTAGACAACTTTGAAGCAAGAATGGCCATTAACATGGTAGGTATTCTAATTAATTACTCACTTTTCCTGTTCTTCTTTATCAGTTTGTATGTCTGTCTTTACATCTTTTTCCATCCCAATCTCTCTCTCTCTTTCTCTCTCTTTGTCTTTCTCTCTCTTTGTCTTTCCTCTTGCTGTCTGTCTATCAATATATGTCTTCTAATTTCCCTCTTATTTAGCTAATGCACAGTGTATTTCAAGGCCATGAATTTGGTGAAAAGGGTTTTTCTTGGTAATAATCACTGAACATATGATTTTTCTGAAATGTAAATTTTCTTCTCCTTCTTCTTCTTCTTTTTGTTCTTCTTTTTTTTTTTTTCTTCTTCTTCCATTCTTTCTTCTTCTTCTTCTCCTCGTTTTTCGTTATTCTTCTTCTTCTTCTCCTCGTTTTTCGTTATTCTTCTTCTACATCTTCATCTTCTTCTTTTCTTTTTTATTTTCTTCTTCTTTGAGTAGTCCTGTGTCCTTTAATCCTGAAGATTATTACAGATGAAATGCAGCGTGTGCCCTGCTTGTTACCGAACAGGTGCAGTTCAGCATCAGCAGGGCTCCACACTAACTTCTTAGAAGGGGATCCAGATTGAACTGTAGTACTGTCTGTATGCATGATCCGTACATATAATATTCAAATTTTGAGGGTGCGAACTTAGATTTTTGGCACCATGTGCCCAGGCCTCCAGGGCATCCGTTTTGTTGAGCTCTGTCTAAAGGCTTCCACTGATGGGGCAGCTATGATGTCAGGTGGCAGTATATTTCTTGGGGTTTTTGTATTAATGCAAGGAAATGCGTTAAAAGGAAATATATTATTTGACTGTGACCTTGTATCTTTGAATCAGGCATGCAATGAAATCAATCAGAATTGGATAGAGTCAGGAGTGAGCGAGAATGCTGTATCTGGTCACATACAACTCATCAAACCAGGGGAAACTGCTTGCTTTGCGGTGAGTTACATTTCTTTTTAACAATTCTCTTCATTCTACATTCCTTTTTTAAAGATTTGTTTTTTCTTTTCTTTTAAACTTTGGAATCACCTGACAAATAAACTGAAATGAAGTAAGGTAAAATTGATGTTATGTTATGGATCATGTGTCAGATTGGCCCTACATGCTAAACATGATAGTGTATTTGGAGTATAATCAGCTTGGCACTTAGTAACTTCATGCACAGTCAATATAACAGTATTTTAACTATCTATATAAGTACTATTTGCAATATTTCCATCAGTCATGACATAAACAGAAAAACTAAATTCTTTCTCAGTGAGGATTTTATAAGGCTAGTGAAGAGAAGTTTTGTCAAGATAATTGAATGAATCTTCATACTTGCCTAGTCACTAATTGAGGAATCTGTGAGTTAATTTAATCATACAATCTTGCTACAGTGTGCCCCTCCCCTAGTGGTAGCTGAGAACATTGATGAGAAGACATTGAAGAGAGAAGGTGTTTGTGCTGCTAGTCTTCCAACCACCATGGGCGTAGTAGCTGGTCTTCTAGTACAAAACACACTCAAGTAAGTCATCCTTCCATGGTCTATCTCTATCATCCTCTTCTTGACATTTCCACCAAGACTTGACCAAGATTTGACTGAGACTTGACTGAGACTTGACCAAGACTTGACTAAGACTTGGTCAAGACTTGACCGAGACTTGGTCAAGACTTGACCCAGACTTGACTATGACTTGAC
This sequence comes from Strongylocentrotus droebachiensis, assembly GCA_035222895.1. Taxonomy (NCBI): domain Eukaryota; kingdom Metazoa; phylum Echinodermata; class Echinoidea; order Camarodonta; family Strongylocentrotidae; genus Strongylocentrotus; species Strongylocentrotus droebachiensis. Next base: position 20,701 of record JAVYIG010014221.1, read on the forward strand.
AGAGAATCTAGTGAGGCATTACTCACACTGCAGGAAGATACAACCCAGGGTTTACCAGCATATTCTTAAAAATTATCAAGAAAGTGTAATCTTAGAATGCTTTTGTCTTCTATGTATTGAAAAAACCCAGAGTATAGTGAATTAGTAACATATCTTTGCTTGTAGCTTACTCAATTTGTTTTCCCCGTATTCAGTTGAGTACTAAGGCATACATGGTTGGTAACACCACATAACAGTACCAGTATGTAAAAGTAGATAAAAACTTATCTTTGGTTTATGATTTTGAAATGTGTAATATTTTTTATGTGAATTATGAGAAAAGCTGAGAATAAATTTCTTCCTACATGTATATGCTTTGTTTTACCAGATATCTGCTAGAGTTTGGCAACGTGACTCACTATCTAGGTTATAGCGCCCTCACAGACTTCTTCCCTACAATGTCAATGAAACCAAACCCGACCTGTGACGACAGCTTCTGCAGAAAGCGTCAAGAAGAATTCCAGGTGGGTTCATTATTCTAGACCATTTCAATTGATGACTGAAAATCCATAACTATACAATTTATTACAAAGAAGGAGGGAGAGAGAGAGAAGATAGAGAGAATAGAGGGGAGGGATGGAGGGAGAGAGAGAGACAGGGAGGGAGGGAGGGAGAGAAGAAAGAAAGAAAGAACAAAAGAAAGGACCAGAAAGTACAAATTAACTAAAGGGAAACAAATGATGTGACCTTTCCAAAATCCAGACTTGCTTTCATCTCTGAAGCGGCACTTCTTTCTTTCAGTCTGAGATAAATAAATAGTCTTTCCAGAGATCCTGTTTTGATGATGTATCATTTTACTCCAATGTTCACATACTTCAATGTGCGTATGTGATGCTGTTTCGCTGTTGAAATGCCCTCAGGTTGATTATTTGAAAGCCCCTGCAGTCATGTTCTCTTTGTGTTACATGATTTTCACTCAAGAAAAAAGTAATAAATCATGATCAACTAATTTTCAATGAATTTATATCCATACCTGGCAAGAAATTAATTCCTTAAAATGCCAGAGAACCATGATGAAAGACAAGAGCTCTACGCAGGAGCCCATTTTTGTTGATATTATCATCATCATCATCATCATCACCATCATCATTGTTTTATTTTGTTGTTGTTGTTATTATTATTATATTTTTATGCAACAGAAGCAGCAAGCTTTGAACCCATCATCCGAGGTAGAAGAAATCAAGGAAGAAGAGGTCGTACATGAGGCTAATGACTGGGGTAGGTCAAAGGTCGTAGCAAACATGCTGATGTGTATCGTAAATTCAAGATACCCGGTAATGCCTTTTTTGTCGTTATAGATACTTGATATCAGTTTACGCATTTGATTTGATTCTGTGTATATACGTTTTCCTTTTTTGTCCAATTATTTTGTATCTGATCTTTTTTTGGTTATGCCTTGACATTTTGTCTCACCAATCCCCTTTCTAATTTTGTCCCATGTTGGTGCTTAATTATATTTGTCATTTTCTGTCTTAAGAATGTATTCATATCTTTTCTTTTTCCAATACATTTTGAATACCGGTAGGCCTTTATGACATTGTGTACCCAAAAAAGAGAAAAAGGTTAAAAATGAACGATATGCATACTCCCACCCTGTATGAACTCCTTTGTTTCATGATAATGATCATGATATTAAATCTAATATCAACTCCAATCTTTAGATAGGGCAGTGTCATACTTCCAAAGAATATCAGTTTACCAATTTGCATTGATTGAACGCTGCATCATTATTTCATTTTGTATACTTTCCAGGTATTGAGCTAGTAGCCGAGACCAGTGCTGATGACCTAGTCTCTAAACCAGCCCCTGAGCTTGCCAGCGGGATCTCATATGCTTATGATAAACCAGCTGAGCAACAACAGGTATGCCTATGTGTATGTATAATGAAACCTGTGTATAAAGACCACTCAAGGGGGACAAGAAATGTGGTCTTTCTAGGCAGGTTGATTTTATGTACTTTTCATTTACTACATGTTACAATTAGAAGCATTACTAAAGAGAAACAACAGCATTGATCCTTACAGACAGGTGTTTTTTGAAGACAGGTGTTTTTTGAAGATAGGTGGTTGCTAAAGCAGGTTAATGTAATAGTTGCAATACATGTAGTGCCTTTTCCACTCTGTATGACTGGATACAAAGTGCTTTGAGATGCCATCCGTGAGGCAGTGTTAAAGTTAAGATATATGCAAATTACCAATCAGTGAAAGTGTGAGTTCAATGAATGTATATGGTTTCAGAATAGACATTTTTTTAATTCTTGTTTAATTGTTGTACTGTTGGTGATGATTTCATTTGAGGGGGAGCCTTTCCAGAGTCGGGACAGGACATTAATATAGTATTAAGTTCTATACGAGTGTGACTATTATTATTATGAACAAGGATCTCCAGATGGTGGCAAAAATTCATCCAATTCATTTTTAGTTATCAATACTCATGACATGAGCAACATCAGTTTATGTCTCATCTTGTTCTATAATTCTACATTAATAAACCATGTTGATCTGAATGTCTTGTGTTCATGCACTCAGATACCTGAACGTAGTGGAGGAGGAGAGGAGAACCAAGAAGATGGAGAATCACTGGATGATTTAATGGCAAAGATGAAGAGTCTATAAAACAAAACCTGTACACCCTGACAGCTGTGATATTCAAGATCTATATTGATTTGCCATTCCTATTGCCATCTTACCTGTTGAGAACCAGAAAGGCGTTCACTCTGTGTTAAAGTATATGCTTTAATGCCCTTGTGACTCTCAGCAGATGAATGTAACTTATCATTCCATAACTATGCTCCGAGAAGAAGGATCGATGTCTAAAAAAAGCCTGTCTTGTTTTGGGAACCTGAAAAGGTTACAAGTTTGTCAGCTATTAAAGACTACTTTGTCCATGACATGACTACTATATTGAAGATGCAAAGTGCATGTAAGAATATATAATGTGAATCATAAATGTTACAAGGCTCTTCCAGTTTTTCTGTCTTTTTTGCTTGATATTTATTTCTCAAAATTGTCATCCCCATTTTCATGTCTTTGTTCGTTCTCTTCTTCTCTGAGTCATTACATGTATCTATTTTCCACTTCCCTGCTCTTTCTGTTTATCTCCTCTCCTCCCTCCCTCTCTCTCTGTCTCTCTACTTTCCCCCTCTCTTTTTCTCTCTCCCTCTCTCTTTCTATTTTTCCCCTTTCTCTCTCTTTCACTCTCTCCGTCTCTCTCTCTTTCTATTTACCCCTCTCTTTTCTTTTTACCCCTCTCTTTTCTTTTTCTCTCTCCATCTCTCTCTTTCACAATTTTTGTTGAATTTCCCCTTCCTATTTGCTTCCATTTTATGCTTGTGACTATTTGTTTCCATTTATATTGTGATATAATGGTTTTAAAGAACTTTAGAGTATATTTATCAAAAGTGCTAACTTATTTCAAACATGCCTTGTATAGGATTAAACGATTGTGTAGAACACTAACAATTTCTCAGCATATTTTTTCCTTCTTAATTATCATTCTATAGTCTCTGAGCATGTGAATTTATGAAACACATAGAACCAAAGTATACATGTATGTTCATCAAGTTTTGATTAATCCTGTGATATACCTTTGAATTTCCTATCATGAATTCTTAACAATTTAGAGATCGTATACATCAATGTAAATAAATTTAATGTTTGAAAGGCTTTTTAGTTGCCATGGGAATAGATTATGAGATATAACAAGGTGCACAAAGGGGTCTGTGCAATGCTTGATATTACATATTTGTCTGGGATAGCATTATCAGTATCTAGAAATGAAGTTAGATATAAGCATAAGGTTATTATCCTATAACAATGTAGACTGTTTGAAGTTTTATGAAGAACAATAAGAACACTTTGTCACTTTGTCAACCCTTCACCGTGCAAATGCTTATCGAACCCAATATGCTACTTGTATTGAAGCTAGTTACAGTATGTCACGTGTTTCTTTATACTGTTATAATAATTTTGTTTCTTCTTACATATCATATGGTTACATTGCAAAATTTTGCGTAGTATATAGTCTCGTTTCTTATGTATCAGATCATTTCAGATGGATTAAATTGCAAAATATGTTGTAGTTTATATTATGCTTTGGGAGATACCTTTTGCTTTTAACCTTCCCATCCTATTTATGGAAATGATGTTATTAATTATAAAATTGAGGTTAACAAAACAAAAACAAAAACAAAATCGAGAGACATTTTAAATGTTTCAACAATGTAGCGTGGTCTCAAATTCTGAATTGTATTTAATCTGTTTACTAAAACTGCCAGCCTTTATAGGTGAATCACATTGTTGGGCGAAACCCCAGAGGTTGAGATTCATTATGTCATCTTAGGGGTACACTGATAGCACCAAAGCATCACAAAACAGACCATTGGGCCTTTTTTCTCATAATTATTACCCTTTTCCATCTCAGTGCCTCAAACCACTCACAGCAGATTGAAAGTCAACTTGCAATATCTCCTTACAGAAATAACATTTTAACCTATATTTATTGGTTATAAGGTTTATAGTTTATAAGCCCCCTGTAAAGACTGTACAAAATGAGTATGAGCATCTCTCTCTCTCTCTCTGAAATCTGTAGTATGGTCACAGAAATGTTCCATTGCATGTTTGCATGAATAATAGAAATAAACTATCAGTCAATATTTATTCCTGTTTTCAGTAATTTACCTTTGTGTGTCTAATAACATGTTGTGGAGTACATGTTTTGTAAGATGAGAGGAGTAAGAACAGTAATCGATTGATGGAGAATGATATTTGAAGGAAAGTGGGAGTATGGGTTGTAAGGAAAGAGAGGAGAGGAAAGAAAGGAACAAGAGAAAGTCGTGAAAGTGAAGATGTGAAAGTGAAGATGTACAAGATCAGAAGTTTTATCTTTCATGGGCATTCTAAAAGACTGCTGATCTCTACCCAAACATTTGACTATATACCTGTAATATATTTCATGTTATATTTCTGTTTGTTTAAAGTAATGCTTGTATTTCCTTAACAACAAAGAAGACGAAAGACTTTGTGCATGGCTGATCGTCAACGTAACAGAGTTTGCTGTTTGTTGCTACGCCAGTGAAAGCAAATTCGTTTAATAAAACTATGAAAATGCAAGCATTATTTTAAACATGCAAGCATTACTTTAAACAAACAGAACTTTGTTATTCCTGGCTCATTTTTACTGATTGAGGTGTCATATGAAAGGGCAGAATATGAACTTTCTGGAAATGTTATTTTCTCTTTGAAATTCAGATACAGCTCGCCAAATGACTTTTTGGTACCCTTTCTTCAAATTGTTTTTAATCACTCATGCGTGAAATATGTATCATTTGAGTTGCATCAAATGAAAGAGTTCTAAGCTTTACAAATATGTCTCATTTATAATTATAATTGTGATTAATTTGATGATAAAACATAGATAATTCTCAGTTTTGTTTTTTCTGGGACGCACTGTATAGTTCAATAAAACAAGTATCCCATTCAATATCATACCACAAGTTGGAAAACAGAACACACCAAAAATGGATCTATATCACTTTTATCATGATTATATTTCAATTTTACTGAAAGACACAATCCATTATTCTTAATTTATACTTTAAAAATCATATAATTACAAACTTCTCTTACAAATACATATAAGTATAAAAAGTGAGTTACTATTTACAGTAGAGCTGTTACTAGCAAGATTAACAGTCTTGAACTTACACCACCATGAATACAAGTATAATATACATTTCATCCTAAACCATTTCCTGATAAAATGACTAAACTAGGATAAAATAAATAAGTTGTTTAGAAACATGCTATAAGGTCAACATGGGTGTGACAACATAAACCAAAACTATCATCCACTAAAAAAATAACTTGTATTCTTAACATGGAGTTTTAGATTTAAAAGAATAGGATGAATGTCTAACATATCCAGTCAATAATCTTATACATTACACAGACAAAACATAAAATACAAACTATATTACATTTAGGCAAGTATCTCACACTGATCATGTTGTAAGAACTTAGTCAAAAGGTCAAGAAACTAACCTCAACAACATGTACTACTAATTACATGTATTAATAAAGTTATCATAACTTGTTGTGAAAGGTGTGGAAACCTTCCAGGTGCAACAATATTTTATCCCATCAACCTTAAAGAGAAAGGTTTCAGTTTATTTGTCCAGCCAGACAAATCTACTTTTTAATCATCATTATTATTTTTTATTTCTTTTGGCACTTTCAAAAGAAACAAAATACAACGTACATAGGACATAGTGAATGAATACAATAATTTGACACTTGCACACCCGACCAGGTAGCCTGGGTAAGGAACAGGTCAACTTAATATCCATGGCCCACAGGCCTTCTTTCACACACCTGATCGGGTGCACAAACATCTTGACATAAAGTGTGAATAATGTACTATTCTCCTTGGGGAATTCCCAGTTTACTGCTATATTTTCAGATCTTTGAACATAAATCCTATCTGTGAATTGTTAGATCTTTGGAATCAATTTGATTAATATGTGATTCTGCAACAATACAAAATATCAACACCAAAACTTTCCTTCTGGTAAATACAAGCATTGCGGAGCAAACTATTTGGGTGTTGAATTGAATTGAATAGAATTTATTCAATCACGGTAAAATTCACATCAGCCTATTAAAAAAGACTGCTTTTCAGCAAGCCCATGTTGTCTACTCTATTTAAAAAAAATGACAGCTATGAAAAGAAATCAATATACTATTAAAACTAGATGGAATTCGACTGCGCGCAGTCGAAAATGATGCCTCCGTCATAGAGCAATTTTAAAAACCAAAACAGAAGTAATTTTTCGAATTCAAGTTCAATTGTAATCCATTTACAGGTTCTCAGAATTACAATCTTGTGATTACAAGCAATTTCTCATATATATATATGACCCTTTGATCTTTGACCTCATGACCCTAAAATCTACTCAGTTCATTGGCTCTGCAATATGTCCCGAGTTAGATAGTAATCCATCTGTCAGTTCTAATGACAATGCGTTCACAAGCTATTTTTACATACATAATGAGCCCATGACCTTTGACCTCATGACCCCAAAATCTAATCAGTTCATTGGCTCTGCAAGATACATACATGACCAAAGTTTGGCAGGAATCCATCAATCGGTTCCTCAGATAACGCGATCACAAGCTGTTTTCGCATACATGAGCCCTGTGACCTTTGACCTCATGACCCCAAAATCTAATCAGTTCATTTGCTCTGCAAGATACATACATTACCAAAGTTTGGCAGGAATCCATCAATCGGTTCTTCAGATAACGCGATCACGAGCTGTTTTCGCATACATAATGAGCCCTGTGACCTTTGACCTCATGACCCCAAAATCTAATCAGTTCATTGGCTCTGCAAGATACATACATGACCAAAGTTTGGCAGGAATCCATCAATCGGTTCTTCAGATAACGCGATCACGAGAACGGGACGTACGTACGTACAGACGTACGTACGTACGTACGGACGGACAACCCGAAAACATAATGCCTCCGGCTACTTCGTAACGGAGGCATAAAAACAGTTCATAACTTCATTGGGGTTGTCTACTCTCATTAGCATATCAAAACATAACATAATTTATCAATATATACATTTTGTTCAACCCCTTTGGATATTAATTTTAATAACTGTGCTTTACTTTAAAAAAATCAATTGATGAAAAACACTTCACAAGGTTGTATATGACCAATGATTCAAATATTCAATAGAAATGTTATTTCATTTACAAAGACAAACAGATTAAGCAAGGAAGAAGGAATATATCTGGTCTCCCTTATCTGTAACATGCACGGTACAATAGGGTACTGATGGTCAGGCACGGATCCAGGATTTCTTAGGGGGGGGAGGCCAAATTTGAAATCAATTTGAAATTTTGTGTGCTGAAATTTTAAAATCGTGTCGGCCAATATTTCGCTCAGTTGGGGGGGGGGGGGGGGGTAGTGAGCACTAATTTTGTTTTTGGCCCTCAAAAAATTGAAAAATCACCCCCCCCCCCCTTGAGCCCCAGGGGGGAGGCCCATCTCCAAAAAAAGATAAATTCACGTGTTTCTACACATTTTTTTTTTCCCAGGGGAAGGCCTGGCCCCCCCCCCCCCCCCCCCTCTGAATCCGCCACTGCTGATGGTAACTTAGTACTGATAAAGAATTCAGCTGCAGGAAACAATGATTACTGCAATACAGTCACAGCAATAGGTGAGTTACAAAAAAATAAACCTGATCATGAAAGCAATCATTTAGCTGTTTATTTAAGCTAAGACCTTGTAGTACTTCTAAACATTTACAAATGATGTGGGTATATTGTACATAACAATGATTATATCTGGAAAGTCAAGAAATCAAATCTTTTTCTTACTGCCACTAATACTATCAATAAATCTTTTTACACATCATTAAAAGAGATTTTTTTTTCTTACTGTAAAAACATTCAACACTCTTATAAAGAACAAACATAAATAACCCAGGACTGAGCTTTACAAATAAAAATATTAGTTGCTTAGGCGAGAAAGCATACAAATAATTCACGTATGTAAGACTAAGATGGTGCTTAATGTCATTGTCTAATCTTCGTGTTTACAACATTAGCAATGATGGAAACAAAAGTAAAAAATTCTGATTAATTTTTACTATGGGACACGTAATGGCACATAATGCAGTTTCACATACGGTACATATAGGAAACACTTCATCGACAAGTAAAGGTATTAACTATATTAAATGAGCTAGTAGGATAAAAGAATGAAAACATGTTCTATTCTTACTCTTTCAGTATAAACATGTGATTAATGTCACGATAACCAAATATACCAAATGTATATCAATATATAAGAGAGTATCAATACTTCACCAACTCCACATGAACAATGTGCTCAAGGCAACACAAGGAAAAATTAAGAATGAAAATAGACAAAAAAAACAACAACTACCAAATAAAAAGTTGATTTACTGGAAAGCAAATTTTAATGATATAGATGTATCAGTGATAAATGTAGTTGGGGTTAGGGAAGCTAACATTTAGATGATTGCAAGGTCCTGTAGCACAAGAATCGACTCTACAATCAATATAAAATCAATTGTATATCCAATCTTGCTACAATTAAATTGCATCTTACCATGCACGCATTCAATCTATCTGTAAATAACAATAATTGTAAGTAATATTGTAAAGTAATGATTGATTGAAGGATAAGTAAATGAATTAAGGCTGGTTCAGATATGGTGTGGTAAACCACCGCAAAAAGAAAACTGCAGCATTTTTAAAAACATATGGAATAAAGGACTTGCACATCATCACTGAGTTATGTTATAAGATCCAGAAATGTGAAACATTTTACACTTTACGTTTGAAGTTTTACCATGTCATATCTGAACAAGTCTTTAAGAGCCTAGTCCTGCATCTGATTTCACTTGCTCTGAAAGATCAGCCCTACCACACATGATCAAGGCATTACAAAGCACCTCTACTTTCTCCCTGTCATTCTTGATCTGTGTTCTCTGCCGCCAGCATATGAGAATGTAATGGATGCGGTTCTTAGTATGCCTCTCATCCTCGATTATACGCTCAATTTCAGATGTATCAATCCCAAGTCTAATGGCAAGTTGTCTCCATTCAGATCCAATCTTCTGGGCGAGATTCATGAAGAAAATGTCTGTCAGGACTGTCTTCATTCCTGGTTGTGGGAATAAACAAAATTATAAATATAAGCAAAAAGTACATTAATGAAACCTCTCCCTGTCTCTCTCTCTCTCCACCCCTCTCTGTAATCGCATACAACTTCAATGTTATACATGAATTTAATAAATTTTGCATGCATACAATGTTTTAATATATATTCACCTCCAAATTCATTATACAATGTCCCGAGACACAGGTCATGACACCGGCCGTGTCACAGGTCAGTAATCCACACTTGACCACACATCCCTTATAATTATTACACGTTCACATATATCACATCAATTGAATAAACACATCGACACACAAGCAAGGTAAAACACTTTGAAATTGCATAATCATTTCTAAGTTTATTCCGAAAGTATTTCTCGTACTAATTTTTGCTATGTTCATGATGCTTGACTATGATCGAGTGATATTAAGTTTGTATGCCATGTATATTTGTTCATACAATGTATTTGATTCTGTATGCAGGGTTCTTGTTAATAGCCGGCAACCGGCTATTTTTTCCGGCTGTAACGGCAATCGTAGCCGGCTGTCGGCACCATAAAAAAAAAAAAAAAAAAAAAAAAAAATCGTAGCCGACAGAGACTGATGGACTAGAAGTTGAAACCCACAGTGCTGCAGCTCAGAATGATGACAAGCCGACGACAGTCACCAGGCAAAGTGAAGAAGGTGCCAGTGGGCAAGATGAAGCTGAAGACCAGGAGGTGAAGTCCACCCTTGACATCCTAGGTCTGGATGAGGATCTTCTTAGCCAGTCCTCAGATTCAGAAATGGAATGATCATTCACTATGTAATTATTGCAAAAAGTTTCAGCCTCAGGTACATGAATATTAAACATGTGTCACATTACATTTCAATATGCGAGAAAAGTTTAATACATTCTGATTGAATTGACAAGATTTTTCCTTCTAAGGTCTCTAGAATCTGAATGGGAGATCTTGAAATGCTAGGGGCTTGCCTTCAGGGGAGACTCCCCTCCAGACTGAGGCACTGCACCTGGACCCTGCTGGGGGCGTAACACCCCCAGACCCCTGTGACAGCTGTCACATACCTGCAAACCATTTACCAATCCAATTTTGTCATATTTTTATTTATGTGTGTTCCAATTTTTTTAATTTTTTATCGCAAATGATTTTCTTCACTGACAAGGTCCTGTAAACATCAGTTAACCGTTTTTGCCCAGGACTACCTTGTATCATTATCATGTAATTCAAAATTGTAGATTCATCACAAATATGATTGATTTATCAGAAACAATAATGGAGCATTTTCATTTCATATTGTATATCATATGAAAAGTAAGTTATTCAGCCAAAATATTCATGATCTTTATCATTAAACTATGGCTCATACAGTGTGGTCATATCTTCAAAAATAAGGCTAAGATAGCACCAGAGAGCATCTAAAACCCTAAAGCTTCCAGGGCCCTTGGGCGGGCCCTGGACCCCGGCCGCAAGGGACTTCGCGCTTCGCGCTCGTGATGTGCGCTTTGCGCACATGGTGATGTGCGCTATGCGCACAGAGATTTTTCTTTTGCAATTTTAGTAGCCTCCTGTAAATCATAAATAGCCTGCTATCAGAAAAATTAACAAGAACCCTGTGTATGTGTTTGCACTTCAGAACCTGAAGAAGGCCTCACAAGCCGAAAGCTCGTAATAAAATTGTAAAGTACAGCTACGTCTCATGTTCCTAGACCATTTACTTCACGTCTACATATTCTGGAACACCCGTTGTCATGTCAGAGTTGAGAATTCTCGCACTTTTATATATATATATGTATTTTGATAAGTATTCCTTGCATGATGTCAGTATACTAAGATATGCAACGTATCTTACATTGTACCTGATGCATTGTCACTTCCATCTGCCACATCTGCTCCATCCCTCCCACCTGGTGCACCTGAAATGAAGAAAAAGAAGTGCCTGTCAGTACCTGAAATCTAGTCATGTTCACGAGATCAAACTTGAAATCCTGTTGTGAACTATCAGTTTTTTTAAAGATTATAAATGTGTCTAGATTACTCTGAAAGCAATTGAAGGCCATCTACTGAGAGAAAAGGTTACCCCACCCCTGACCTACTCCCAAAAATAAATACATGAATATATTTCTGTCAAAGAACAGTTATCATACAAGTAAATTGCAATGCCACAGGCACAATTGAAAGGATGTGGAAATTCTTATCCCAGGCCATGTATTCTAAAGACTGATCATATTCTGTCCATAGGATTATTAATGCCAGTAGGATTTTGTGTGACGGTTCTGTTACATCCATCTGGAATAAGGTACTTAAGCTCACCCGACACAGAATGACACTGGGCTTCTCTTTTCTTCCTGATCCGTTTGTCAATAGTTTTGATCATTCTCTCTTCTAGGTCATCATCATCAATTGATGAACCCCGTAGCCGCTTGAGCCGCGGCGGGAGGGACTTTTCGTCACAACATCGGATAGGTATAATCTTATTATTCTTAAAAGAATCAAAAGCCATTTCGATTGTCATGTTGAACTCTACTTCTTCCATTGCGCAGTCATCCTTGGTGATGACCAAGACAACATGTGAGCATGTCAGGACAGCTTCCTCTGCACTTTCCATCACCGGTGCACCAAGCTTACCACTAAATGGTGTTGTAAATTTCCATCCGTTTTTTTTACACATATCCTTCATCTTTTTTAAATGAGGTGTGTGTTTAGAAGTGGATACCAGATATATATCATAGTATGTTTGGTCACTTGTGGCCATGTCTTCTACTATATTCTCAGCTGCAAGTGCTTGCCTGTCTCCACCACCTTCAAGAAAACAGAGCATAAAATCACTTTAATTGGTTACGCATATACATTATAACGTCATGAGGAATCCAGAAGGTATTTCCAGGAGGTACCGTGGAGTATACATGTAGGTGCATTTTGCCAGTGCAGTATCTAGAAAATTTTGTCAACTTCTGAATTCTCTCATTCCCATAGACTCAAATAAATTGGGTATCTTAATTTTGCCTCAGCTGCAATCATAATTATAAACCTTTAGGTCAGTCAGGAATCCCATGACGTTTACAAGCCGATCGCCTGTCTGATTATCAAGATATTAATGATTGGAAGAGAATCTGCAATTAACCTTTACCTTTTAATCCATCCACAATTTTTGTAGGATAGTCAAATCTATGTTTTCAAATTCAAAGAAATTAAAACAAAAACTCAAAATGTAATCCAGTGCAAAAATATGTAATAAAACTGGCTTGTATGTGGTGAATCTCCATCTCGTACCTTCAGATAAACCAGTCCTATCAGCTTGATGACTTTGAGAACTCTGGTCTCCCCCTGCAGATCCATCAGCCTCTTCACTTGATGGGTTTAGAACAGCTTGATTAGGACTGCTGCCTGAGATGTTTGCCCCAGACTCGGACTCTGGAGCACCTGCACGCATTGTACTCATTTCAATTTGATCAGGACTCTGGCCTATCAAATGTTCTTCAGCAACTTCACTTGTTTCAGGTATTTCAGCTTGATGATTAGGACTCTGATGATCTTCCTTCCAAAGAAAAGTTATACAAAAGCAAAAGCCTAGTTGGTATTCAGTATGGAACTATAGCATATACATATATTCTTACCACTCGAAAGTGCATCTAAGGAGTAATATATGTCTTACTGTCATTTTTCAATTTTTTAAGCTACAAATATCTGATCACAAGTCACATTGTTTTTTTTCATTTTGTTATTGTGGTTATTAATTTTCATCTTGTTTTAAAATCAGTGATTTTCCCCTCATTTACATCACTTTGCAATCTTAATATCATGTAATAACAATACAATAAAAGAGAAACACACCAAATCATAAAAAGGTACCTCCCAATGTGAGGTAAAATACATGTTCTCCACATTCACATCTGCTCCTAGTATAGCTACATGTATTGTATTGTATTTATTAAACTTCATTGATGTACATCAATATTCTGTTTATAAACATATAAATAAATGTACAATGTAATGTAACAATGTATATGTATGTGAGCAATACAAGTAAATAAATGTAGAATTTGTGATCAAATTAAACACAGTAATATTTTAACAAACAAAAAGAAGTCCTTTCAATACTCACAACATCTGCACATCTCTGACCACCTAATAAATGAGAAAAAAAGCAGAAACAAAGAAATGTTTCAAATAACAGAAAAAGTAGACAAACAAATGTTCAAATAGTCTGCTTCTCTGATTTTTCTTTTTTCTTTTCTAGGAATAATTTGCTATTAAAGGTAAAGACCAGTTTTGGAAACGCACCCCTTTACAAAAAATGAAATGGAAGTTCTTATTACCAATCATGTGAAAGAATATGTTTTGATTAATACATGATGATTAAAATTTTGCCGGGAAACCACCTACTAATTGATATATCTGGTAAATTAGATTATCTATTAGGACGTTATAGATAAAATGCACGTGTCGCGCACGTGTGGTAGTCCTATACATCTTTCTGTGTACAGTGCTTGCAACTTTACAAAGACTGGGCCAAATTTCTTTTCATTTTAATGATTCCAGAACCTTGTAATATGTAATAACAAAAACTGGCTTGTGTGTGGTGAATCTCCATCTTGTACCTTCAGATAATCCACTCCTATCAGCTTGATGATTTAGAGAACTCTGGTCTCCCACTGCAGATCCATCAGCCTCTTCACTTGATGGGTTTAGAGCAGCTTGATTAGAACTCTGGGGTAATAAGGGTTCATCAGCACCCTCACTTCTGTTAGTTATTTCAGCTGGATGATTAGGAATCTGATTTTCCTACCAGAGAAAAGTTACACAAAAGCAAAAGCCCAGAGTGGGTATCAGTATGAAAGTATAGTAGATACATTGTTCTTACCATGCTAAAGTGAACATATCTGATGTTATTATAGTGAGGCATAGAAGAACTCATAACAGCTGTTTCTCTTTTCTGCATTTTTGTTCTGTCACACGTGTATGCTACACATGGAATTACAAATTACCTTAAACTTTCATGTTCACACCAGTATCCCAAAATTATAAATCTGAAATTCCGCTTCATAATATTACTCATAATATGCAAAAGCTGGGCAGAGTGTAAAAAGATCAAAAAACTTGTTTAATCTAGGAAGTAATTAGATTATGTCTTTCTGTCATTTTCCCCCTTTTAGCTAAAAATATCATCAATGTAGAATTGCTATCATCTCAATTAAGTTACGGTACATTGTTTTTTTTATAAATTTGTTTGTGGTTATTTTTTATGTTCTTTTAAAATCAGGGATTTTCCCTCATTTACATCACTTTGCAATCTTAATATTATGTAATAAAGAGAAACACACCAAATCATGAAAAGGTACCTCCCAATGTTAGGTAAAGCTGTTCTCCACATTCACATCTGCACCTAGTATAGCTACATGTATACTAGCAATACTAATAATGTATAATTTGTGAACAAATTAAACCAAGTAATATTTCAACATAAAAAAGAAGTTGTTTCAATACTCACAACATCTACAGATTCCTGACCGCCTAATCAATGAGAAAAAAAGCATAAACAAAGAAATGTTTCAAATAACAGAAAAAATAGACAAACAAATGTTCAAATAGTCTGCTTCTCTGATTTTTCTGTTTTCTTTTCTAGGAATAATTTGCTATTAAGGTTGGATTTTCCTTCAACATAGAGAGGTATAACAATCAAAATCATGTTGCACCAGCAATTAACATTTACCTTTCAATTTATTCACAATTTTTGTAGGACAGTCAAATATATTTCTTCTAATTCAAAGGATTACAACAAAAATCAAAATGTTATCGAGAGCAAGAAAATGTAATGATAAAAACTGGCTTGTGTGTGGTGAATCTCCATCTTGTACCTTCAGATAATCCACTCCTATCAGCTTGATAATTTAGAGAACTCTGGTCTCCCACTGCAGATCCATCAGCCTCTTCACTTGATGGGTTTAGAGCAGCTTGATTAGAACTCTGGGCTAAGCAGTTTATCTCAGATTCAGGACCACCTGCATTCCTTGTACTCATTACGATTTGATGAGTAATGGTAAGACTCTGACGTTCAGCAGCATTTTGACTTGTTTCAGTTCTTTTCTACCAGAGAAAATATAAAAAAAAATTCCTTAAGCTTTTATGTTCACACCAGTATTCTAAAACTATAAATCTGAAATTCCGCTTAATAAACTTGCTCATGATACACAACAGCTGTGCAGAGTGGAAAGAGATCAAAAATGTGTTCAATCCAAGGAAAAATATGTCTTTTTGTCGCCCCCCCCCTCCCTCCTTTAGCTACAAATATCATAAATGTAGAATCGCTATGTGATCACAAATCACTGTTATTGTGGTTATTTTGTCTTGTTTTAAAATCAGGGATTTTCCCCTCATTTACAACACTTTGCAATCTTTATTATGTAATAACAAAACAATTAAAGAGAAACACACCAAAAACATGAACATGTACCTCCCAATATTAGGTAAAATGCATGTTCTTCACCTTCACATCTGCACCTAGTATACGTAGCTACATGTACATATTAGCAATACTAGTAAATAAATGAAGAATTTGTGAACAAATTAAACCAAGTAATATTTCAACATATATAAAGTAGTCGTATTAATACTCACATCTGCAGATCTCTGACAACCTAATAAATGGGGGAAAAAAGCAAAGACTTAGTTTAAACCAGTTACAACTTACAGTTACAACAGCTTAAAAGTGTTAATATTTGGTGTGTATCATGTAAAATCAAAGAAATGTAGTGACACTAATTTGAGGGCTTACTAAAACTACATGGGCTCTATAAAAAGGGTATATTTGCTCAACCTGTAAATCTCTTTTCTCCTATGCATATAGTGCTCTCCCTCTTTATTTCCCATCATATCTTAAGATTTGACAATGCAAAAATTGTAAACTTGTTTGTGAATGGTTAGCACAGAAACAATTCATCTATGGTCCATCTCAGATATCATTACAAACAATTATTTTACTTATCATTCTCTTTCTATCAAACTTCTCCCAAATCATTGAACAGTAACATTTCATCAACAAAAAATTTTTTAAGTCTTTCTGCATATTGCTTCCAATAAATTCATTAATTGTCATTTAATACAATGAAATAATTGAATTGGAATATCCATATATACTTACCTGGACAGCATTTCTGCAGACAGGAATATAAGGCCTTTTTAATGCGACTCCTATTAACTGTGCATTTAAAAAAAAAAAAAAAAAAAAAAATTAGATCTCGATTTGATCTGATTATGAATCAAATATTCATCTATCTAGGTAGTCATTTTTTACTTAATTTCCATTTTCATATAACCTTCAGGAGCACATGGAAATATAATAATAAGATGGAATACAAGAAAGTACAAGAAAGTACAAGAAAAGAAGCTATTAACTAAATTGGCAATTTGGTCAGTGGACTGCGACGGGGTAATATTCTCCAAATTTTGAAGCGCTTAGTGATTCTAATAAGCGCTACCTATATAAAAACTGAGTATCGTTCTTATTATTTTACAAAAATATAATTACTTCTGTTTATCTCCTAATACCCGTCTTCTCCCTTGGAGCACTATTCAAAAATATATCATGGGTAGCATTATCCTCTGAAGAAAAAAACACTCTTCCGATTCATATATTCTGAAAAATTGACACCATTTTGTGTGGTGGGGAAAATGGAAAGTTGTCCACCACTACATCACAGTGACATTACCTATTCAGCCAATAGGAAGTTCCCATATTAGTAATTACAACTTTCAAGAATTCATATAAATTCCTTATTTTCTGTCCAATTTCTTTCATTCCTTGGATTTTCCTTTAATATAAGGAGATATGACAATCAAAATCTCAATACATTTTTGTTTACATCTTGTATAGGATACTCACAAAGGAAAGTAAGGATTCCAAGCACTACAAGAATGAATGGAGGCACTAAGCCAACCACGATTGCTTTTTGTTCGAAACTCAGTCCTCCTGTATTCCCACCTGTAAAAAGCAGAATAAATGTAATTATTAGGTTTGAAGATCTGAGGAGTGAAAAAGCTTGAATCAATAACAAATTTAAATGAACACAAAATAGACCATTTTATTGCTATTCCTAAAAGAATTCCTGTCAGTGCATGCAGGGGCCATGACAGGTATTCTAACTCATGACAGGATCTCTGTTCGGTGACTCATGATAAATATCATGTGTGTACTACAAGTACCAAAGACATGGTGGTACCCATTAGATGTACACATCTGACATCTGTGGCCTAGACTACTCACACCCATTCACACTCATGTATGCCCCCCCCCCCCAAACATCAAACTCTGGCTACATGCCTGAGTATAGCTAAGGCTACGGTCACAAAGGTTCGTAAGAATGATAATTTTGTACGAATCTTCCTTTTTTTCCATTGTCTTCCCGAATTTCCATTGTCTGAAAATCATTCGTACGGCGTTCGTAGCAATTCGTAATGGCATTTGTGACCGAGGCTTTATACAGAATATGCTTCCTATTTCAAACAAGGGAAACGCTCTCGGCGGTCTCGCCTGCATTACGCAATTCGATATGATGAAAAATTGAGGTTGGGACATTATTTATAGGCAGGGTGGCTCATGAGCAGGCCCCAAAAAAATGAAATCCTCTAAATATAATCACATTTTTAAATTTGAAGTGAATATTGACTAAGAAACATCAGAAGAATTATTTACTATCAAATGTACCACGATCGATTACTTGAATGAAATATGAACAAATTAATTTTTAAAAAAATTAATTCTGATATTAAGTTGTGAAAACATAATCCAAGTCTACTGAACTTTGACCTTGTGACCTGGAATTCGTGTCATATGATTTGTGATACTTGATAACCCTTGGGAACAAGTTTCATGGAATTTGAACAATCAATTTTGAAAATATGCTAACAATTCAAAATCTTGATGTTGATGCCACAACAAAGTCTAAGTTTGTTGACCTAAAATGACCTTTGACCTTAACTTAGTGACCTGAAATACTACTCACATGATTGGGGATACTTGATAACCCTATAGTCCAAGTTTCATTGACTAAGAACTTATACTTTCAAAATTATATCAAAAACTCAAAAACTTAACCTTAGGTTAAGTTTTTGATGATGATGCCACAACATAGTCCAAGTCTGTTGACCTGAAATGACCTTTGACTTTGACCTTGTGACCTTAAATTCTACTTACATGATTGAGGATACTTGATAACCCTATAGTCCAAGTTTCATTGACTAAGAACTTATACTTTCAAAATTATATCAAAAATTCAAAAACTTAACCTTAGGTTAAGTTTTTGATGTTGACGCTGTCGCCGCCGCTGTCGCCGCCACCGTCACCGGAAAAGCGGCGCCTATGTCTCACTTTTTGCTACGCAGGCGAGACAAAAATAGTGTACGGAACAGAAATTCATGTTCAAACAGATACAAACAAATCTCGCGAAATAAAGATTTTGATATGAAAAATGGTTTAACAGGAATTCTTGCCAAAAAAGAGAAACTTGAATTTCTATATTCAACCGTGCATGTGTTTCTTTTTCCATTTAATATGAAAGCGGCCCTGACCTTTCGGTCATCAACTTGCTGAACATTATTATGTCAGAATAGGAATAAGGTAAAACTTATTTTCTTTCTATCATAAATGCTCTTAGACCCCATTCACACTCACTATATTAGACTGGTCTTAGCTGGAGCATTTTCTTTATAAGAGCAATCTAACGTATTGAAGTGTAAAGACATACATGTAACTGTTTTAGGAAGCGTACCTCTGCACCGATTCGCTTCCCAGGGTAAGTTTAAGCGCTTTTGGAAGCGAGCCTTAACGCCCTGCGGCCCCTACCAAGTGGTTCATTTTGCCAGCGTTCAGGCGCTCATGTGAGGAGCGTACATCCGCGGTACCAATGGGGTTTGCTTCGCACTCAAATCCGGGGAGATGACACGTGTGTCAAAGGTGGATTATTTGGCGGCCCATTTCTAACAAATATCCAGCCACCTGGCCTGCCCCCGATCACTATTGCTAGCTGTTGGATAGCGATTAGGCAGATCTCATCGTATCTCTGTACCGATTTTGGAATATGTGTACAACAACAACTTTTGCAATTTGGTACGCTCGATCACTTCCTGTACGCTGTAGACCGGCTTGTCTTTAGGCAGTCATGGAGGTACGATACAGACTGGTGCACCTTGGAGCACCTCAGGAGGTGGTCCTCCGTGGCATAATTCTTGAGCGGTATGGTATGGTACGGTTCGCTTAAGGAGCGTTTAAGCGCTCCTCTGGTGTGGTACAGTTTGGGTACGGTATGCTTAAAGAGTGCTTAAACACCCCCTTTGACAGCTGTAAAGTGCAGAGTGACGATAAATCTTGCCAGAAAGCGTAATTTAACTGGAAGTGAGTGTGTGTTTGCAGGAGAGTACCAGTAATGAGTTTTGGAAGTAGAACAAACAAATATGGGAAGAGGTAGAAATGGAAGATGACAGAGAAAAAAGAAATACATGAAGTAAAAACATGAGTAAATAGGAGATGAGAAGAGGAAACAGAGGACAACTTAAGGAAATATAGAAGAAAAAAAATGATATAATGATAAAGATTAGAATAACATAATGAAAAAGAGAGAAAAATTAATCTCAATGCATCTGAATCTGAAAATGGAAGAAGAAAAACACAAAACATAAAACCTTTAAATTACACAAAAGACAAAAAGAGAAAACTATAAAACATAATTACAAAGAAAAAACATAATGAGAGATGATGAAATTAATAGTGCTGTAGTCAAACGTTTAACCGTCCGGTATCCGACCGCCCATGGCGGATTCCGTTTTCAATTGGACGGTTTCGTTTTCCCCGTTTTTTTTTTTTTTTTAATAATTTTTTTTTGCGATTTTTTTTTCGATTTTTTTCGAGTTTCGATTTATGCCCCTCCACCTGGCACTATGTCTGGCAATGTCTCCCATCTCAGTTATCTGTGTGTTGACTCACCACTCTGAAACTAGAACAACACTTCAATTTGTCTGTCATCTTGGTTTGAAAGTAATCTTTGTAATATATCTCAATATGTATTTTATAATAATAATTCATCCAACTTTTACACACCACAAGGTTCTATCCCAAGTTCTTGACTGTTTTTAATGTAGATTAATGATCTTACAAATTCTTCTAAAAACGACATTTTACTATTTGTGACAATTTCACAAGCACAAATCGGCGCCTTCAAATGCACCTCGCAGTTAATTGAAAGTCCTTCCCGCAAAAAAAAAAAAAAAAAAAATTGATTTTTTTTTTTTTTTTTTTTTATTAATTTTTTTTTTTAAATCGTTTAACCGAAAACCGTCCGGTTTTGACTGGCGGTTAAACGGAATTGGAGATATCCGTGATGTTACAGCACTAGAAATTAATAAGATGTGTAACACAATGAAAGAGTGACTAGTACATGGCAGAAGAATTATAAGAGAAAAAAGATAAAGAGAAAATGATAGAAGGATAAAAACAAAGTCTGATCTTACTACAGAGATTTATACACATCCTTGTTTCCTCTCTTTTAATGGGAAAAGGCAAATTTTAATCACCATTAAGACAAAGATGTTAACTTCTTTTAATGTAGGGGGCAATTCCTCTAACATTTCCCCTTCCAGGATGAGGTGTCTCACCCTACCCCCCTTCCCACATCAACCACTATACATCTTATCAGGGAATTTGCTGCATTGTTTAGTACTTAACACACAAGGTAACTTCGACCTATACCTTCTGTTTAGATCTACTACAAATGATACACTTTGCGAGAAATAGAAGCAACCAAGCAAAATGAATAAAGGCCCTAAACCTCTGTGGCCGGGAAATCTAACGTTAGATCACTTAATATATAATATATAGTATGTTGTGGCCCTCACTCATTCTTTGTTATTTTTGTTTTAAAGCCACACTGTACTACTTGTAGCTACGTACTTGCTCCCTCTATATAGAAAAAAATGCCTAAGTGGTGCCTGTTGGTCCCCCATTTGTTTCTTATGTTTATTGAGAGCTGAGTTGATGAGATATTGATAACCACCCGTCAGTGACCACGCTAATCCCTCCTGGCCAAACTAGTGCAGAGGGGCTTTAAAGAAAAGTGTTCAAAGTTTTGGAAGATGAATCCCCAGAAAAAAAATCCTCTGAGACATGTCCTCTGCCTCTGGAATCACTGTACATGTCTTTTTTCATCTTTGTTTTTGTATCTCTCCTTACCTAGAACCAACTCAACATTTAGACAACAATTTACTCAAATAGCTTCTTCCCATGGACTGTTAAATATTGGAACGACCTGCCTCATTACATCCTAGACGCCCCAAACATAGATATTTTTAAGA
>JAVYIG010014222.1:0-42780 GCA_035222895.1 Strongylocentrotus droebachiensis
CTCCCTCCTTTTCTTCTCCACCAACCCCCCCCCTGCTTCTTCATCTCTCCTTCTTTCTCTTTTTTCCATCTCATTCCTCAAAAAAAAAAAAGATGACATCCCTTTTTTTTTAAAGGGGATAAAGAAAGAGGCACGCGTTTTTCAAGTAACTTTACTATCATATGCCCGTTCTCTGATTCCTTCTTCTTTTCTTCTCCTTCCTTCCCCCCCCCCCCTGCTTCCTCATCTTCCCCTTCTTTACCTTCTCACTCCCTGCCTCTTCATCTCCCTCTCCTTTCTTTTCTTCTCTCCCCCCCCCCCTCTGCTTCTACATCTCTCCTTCTTCTTCTTTCTCTTTTTTCCATCTCATTCCTCATCCTTTTTTTTTTTTTAAGGGGATAAAGAGGCACGTGTTTTTCAAGTAAATGTACTATTATATGCCCGCTCTCTTGTCAAATGAAACATTCAATTCATCGGCGAAAAGCCAAATTGATTAAGTTTTCTGCTTGTTTCGTATGTCTTATGTTATTTAATTTTTTAGATTCCTTCTTATTTTCTTCTCCTTCCTTTTCTCCCCCCCCCCCCCCTCTGCTTCTTCATCTTTTCCTTCTTTGCCTTGTTCTTACATTTATTCTCACCCCCTGCCTCTTCATCTCCCTCTCCTTCTTTTTCTTCTCCTTCCTTTTCTTCTCCCCCCCTCCCCCCCCCTCTGCTTCTACATCTTCCGCTGCTTTTTCTTCTCCTTCCTGTTCTTCTCCCTTTCCCCGTCTGCCTCTTCATCTCACTCTCTTCTTTTTGTTCTTTTTCTTCTCCCCCCCCCCCCACCTCTGCTTTTTCATCTCCCCCTTCCTTCCCTAGCTTCTCCCCCTCTGCTTCTTCATCTCTCCTTCTTCTTTCCCCCTTTCGATCTTATTTTCAAGTAATTTGTAAAAGGCAACTGGTTTAGGTGTTATGCAACAGAAATAAAATATTCATTATCACACTTGTTTTGATCCATCCCGATTGTTTCGTCCATCACCCGGCTTAAATCCTAGTAAATCAACATTAAACACATGTACATTCCTAGAGTTCACATAATACTATCATCATCAACGTTATTTATTATTCCTTGCTTGTCAAATTGTTGAAGAACTAGGGCATCCCCCCTCCCCCCCCCCCCCCCCCCCCCCCGATCGCACAAAAATGAAGTTGACTTGTTCAATGGACTACGGGAATGGGTATGTGTATGCAACTCAGTGATACAGAGTTGATATGTATTATAATAGATTTTCACAGTATTGCCAACCACATGATAAAATAAGAATAAATTGAAAAATAGCGTATTAGTCCAAATAACCCCTGACCCGTCGTCAGTGAGGAGATAGCTGTAGCGAAGTCGAGCCCGGACCCTCGTAATGTGACGCAGAACGATGCGAAAGACGTCATCGGACCGCCCACAATTGGAGTAGTGAGAGTTCCAGACCCCAGTACAGAATGAACTCATTTGCATACAGCCAATCAGAGCAATGCGCTGTCTGTGTGTGAAGAGCTTCGCATGCCGTTCGCATCAAGAACAATAGGTTTCTTTAGAAAATTTCTCGACCGTAAAATCTTTAGAATTGAGTCCCTATGTACAGTGCGTCCCAGTAACAACGAAGTAACAACACATACATGTAGAAGACGAAAGCGTTCATGCATGGCTGATCGTCAACGAAACGGAGTTAACTCTTTCGTCAATTCTGTTTGTTGCTACGCTGGGCAGCAAGTGAGAACGATTTCGTTTAATAACATTATGGAAATGCAAACATTTAATTAAACAAACATAACTTTTTTTTATTCCTGGCTCATTTTTCCTGATTAAGGTTTCCTATAAAGAGGCAGAAAATGAAATTTCTAGAAATGTGATTTTCTCTTTGAAATTCAGATACAGTTCGCCAAATGATTTTTTTTGGTAACCTTTCTTCAAATGGTTTTAAAGCGCTCGTGTGTTAAATTTGCAACATGTGAATCAAATGAAAGAAGGGGATCTCAGCTTTACAAATATGTGTCATTTATTAATTATAATTGAGATTAAGATATGATAAAACATCGACAATTCAGAGTTTCGTTTCTTCTCGAACGCACTGTATTTGTAAAGGTTGAGAACTGTTGAGAACTGATTTTTCTATAAACAATTGTTCGTGATGCGAAACGGTTACCATGCGAAACGGTGCGAAGCTCTACACACAGACAGCGCATTGTTCTGATTGGCTGTATGCAAATGAGTGCATACTGTACTGGGATCTGGGACTCTCGATCGTGGACCTGGGAAAACAAATTACTGTAGTTGTAGTTTGATAATTCCAATCAGAATAGTGAGACGTATAAATAGTCCTCTCCCACATTCACCTAAAATTACGTTCGCTTCAAATCTAAATCGGTCCTGGTGAATTAATATTAGTACTCAAGGACAAGAAGACGGTACTTCAACGGGGGAATGAAATTCAAAATCATCATTCCGTTCACGATTTCATTTGATATTTCTTCCTTTTATTAATGCCGTACCATAAATTCTGCCGTTTCGTTTCCCCTTCGTTCTTTCTATACAACAGTGCAGTTCGAGGGGCAAGGCAGGTGCGCTAGTAGGTTAGTAGACCCTATCGAAGCTAGCGCAGAGGTGCAACAAGAGGGCCGGCAATAAGCCCTATCGGACCCAGGCGCAGCTATCGCACCTGTGCGATAAGTGCGATAATGGGCCTTTTAACGCGCACCTGCGTTTACTGCGTTAAACGTTACAGCGAACGTATAGTTTATTTTGATGGATATTGTATTATGAAGCCTTTTGAGTAATCTATTGAGCCTAAGTCTATGGCTCATCGTGGGGCAATATGTTTCAAATATCACAGGCAATCTTATATTCCCAGGTTATATAGCATGCCCGAGCACATAATTCAAATTGTTGAGTGTCACATAATAGCTTCTCAGCCAATCGGATGCTGTCTTTAAACTAATATCCTATTAAAGGTAAAGACCAGTATTGGAAACTCCCCAATTTCAAAAAATGAAATGGAAGCTCTTATTACCAATCATGTGAAAGAATATGTTTTGAATAATACATGACATTTTTTTTGCCGGGAAAACGCCTACTAATTGATATATTTGGTAAATTAGTTTATCTATTGGTGTGTGAGAGATAAAAATGCATGTGTCGCGCATGTGTGCGTTGTTCCTATATACATCTTTCTGTGTACAGTGCTTGTAACTTCATGAAGACTGGGCCAAATTTCTTATCATTTTGATGATTCCAGAACCTTGCAGTACATCTATGCTAGATGATCAACCTTTTCTGATCGATTTCACAACGTTTCTTTCACAATGCAATCGCATGACCATAACTGGTCTTTATTTTTAAACCCAATTGATTTAGTATCCATTTTACAGTACTGTTAGTGAAATGGAGTTCCTCAAACTTAGATCAATCATAATAGAAAACTATTCATAAAAGTGAAGTCAGTTTTTACCATTGAGGTACTGAGTGCTCAGTGTTCTATACATTTTCCAAGGTTTACAGAAGTGTCAAATTTGATCAGGCCCCATGCATGTTTTTATAATTTACTAATTTCACTTTGTTAATCCTAGATATTTTTCTGGACACCAATATATAGTAAAAGTACTTTGAGTGACAGCAGAATTCCATGTGCATGTTCATGTATTTATATATTCTTATTGTGATATCAAAAGATTGATTCAAGCCCTAATCTTAACTGAATTTAACTGAAATTAGGCAGAGGCATACTGGAGATGCAGTCATATATTTGTAATAGATGCGGCTTGTATCGTCTTGCATGGTGATGTAGATATACAGTAGGCTTGCGGTTGTACCATGTGAGAGAGAGGGGGAGGATTAGGGAGTCCTGAAAAGTACTGTTTCCTGACGACGGATAGTCAACCTGTTCGAAACGTCGAGCCACTCCTACTACCCATCCTCTCCAACCGGTGCTATAGCCCTCCTCAGAATATAAGCTCAAGAAAGATTACCAACAGTCTTTTTCAGGACTCCCCAATCTTCCCCCTCTTTCTCACATGGTACAACCATAGGCCTACATATGTCTTGTTTTTCTCAAAATAAAATGTGTGATTGTCAGGGAAACTCTGCATTGCTGAAATGTCCTAGGAAAAATTATTCCAGTGATATTTATCTACAAGTACATATACATGTATACACAAATTACTCAGATTCTAAATGCCCTTAAAATTGAATGAAGTCATATAAATTCAGACAATCTTGTAGGACTTTTGTCTTTAAGTACATGCACCTAGTCGTAGGTCACACTATCAGTCTCAGGCCTTAACAATCCTTTCAGATGTATCAAGATATGTAATCCTGTGAATATGGATTGTGTATTTTTAGGAGGACCACCAAGACTGCTCGAATCACAGACCAAACCTCCTTCAGCTGAATCTCAGACCAAACCACTGTCTCCTGAACTGGTTGAGCGGTGTGCAAATGATTTCAAATTCAAGTACAGGTCAACTGTCTGTAAGATCAGAGCTGATCCTCTCAATCCAGCTTCCACTGTGCAGTTTGAAGACTTGCATACTAATCTCTACTTACAAGAAGAACATGGTACAGAGAAGCGATTTCTAGATTACAATGATATCTTTAATCTCACAGTCAATGGAGAGTTCCCCAAGCGGATCATGGTTCAGGGAGAGGCAGGGGCTGGAAAAACTACACTCTGTGCTAAGATTGCCTGGGACTGGATTGAAGGGAGGCATTTCAGTCACTTTGTGTGGGTCTTGATTGTTCCTCTACGCGAATTTAAGCAACGCACTATTGGCCAGATTGCAAAGTCTTATCTGGCCAAAACCAATCCAGCAACGGTTTCTCAGATTACTGAGTATATCCGGTCAAATCCTGACAAGGTATTCATCGCATTCGATGGGCTAGACGAAGTCAGTGGCAAAATCATGAAGACAGAATCTTGCGAATCACAGCCTACTGATCAAATGCAACTTCAGCCAACACAGCCAAGTGTCTCCTCCTCAGAGGCATGTGGAAGCTCATCTGAGACTGATGATATCGGACTTGTAGATATTCTTTCTTCAGTTCAACTTGCCTCCTGCTCAGTCTTGGTGACAGCTCGCCCATGGAGAGCAGTAGAGATTAGATCAGATGGTGATCTAACGAGGCTCTACACATTCATTCATGTTGAGGGTTTCAACAGAGAGAATTTGTCAGTTTACATTCACAAATACTTTCCAAAGAATAAAGATAAAGCAAGTCAGCTCATCCAGTTCATCAATGAGAATGATGTCATATCTGAAGACATGGCCCGCTATCCTATATATGTAGCCATGTTGTGTCTTATGTGGAAAGAACTTGACAAGCAAAAACTAAAGAAAGTGAAATCACTGAAAACTTTTTCTCAAATATTCAAAACAATGATTGCCTTTCTAAAAGAACATTATGCTCAGAAAATGGTGAAGAATGTAGTGAGCCCTTCACTTCTTGCCTATTTGAAAGAAATTGATGATCTCCTTGGACCGATTGCCAAACAGGCTCTCACTGGTCTGCTAGAAAATAAATTGGTTTTCGGTGAAGATGATTTCACAATATGCCAAGAATCCAAGGACACTGCCTGTCGGGTCGGGATTTTGTCCCAGGAGGACAGAATTACTGCTGACATGGATACACATGAGAGGCATTCTCATGTGCAATTGCCAGTCTTCTTCCCTCACAAACTGTTTCAGGAGTACATGGCTGGAGTCCATCTTGCTTCCCTCTATGAATCAGATCGTAATGAATTCAACAGGCTGATTGAGCAAGTAGTGCTGCCAAAGAAGGAGGAGTTTAGGTATCTCCTGTACTTCACTGTGTCACAGAACAAAAATATTGCAACCCATGTAGTGAAGTCTATGCTTCGGGGAGTATACAGGCATATTCCTTTCATTGTTGATGTAGCCTTTGAGAGTCTGGACCCAGATGTAGCAGCCTTGGTGAAGGACAGGGTTTCATCAGAGGAGACTGTGCTGGTCGTGGACCATTTAATGACAGCACACACTGTAGCTGGGTATGCATTCATTGGTCCACATGTGGTAAGTTTATTCATAGTTTAATAAACAAAGTTAGTCCATCCATATTTGTACAAGATTTTACTTGTATGTCTTTTGAAATGTCCTTACCGTACAACACTATAATTATGGAAGGGTGCATCAAGGAGGTTTAAACAGTAATAATTTTTAAACTAGAACTGCGATCAGAGAAGGATATGCATGCATTGATGCCCGTATTTCTATTTCTTTGAGTAGAGTAATTCAGTACTTCGCTGATCCTATAGTACACAAAACGCAGCAAGGCACACAGCATTACACATTTATGGTTTTAGTTTTACATACAATGTATATATATACTTCGGCCTATATGGCTAGCTTGCATGCTTACATACTAATACGTGACGCACAGCGCTCAAAATATACGGGGGCGATGGGCGATTCGCCCCCGTGAGCTACACAATCGCCTCCGTCAGAGTGCTCACGGGGGCGATTGCAAAATTAAAAATTGCCCTCGTGGGATATAAATAACAAATATAAAATAAAGATTATCCTTTCTGTTATATATAACTTTCACACAATATTGAGTTTCAACTTTCAAACCTTAAACCAATGAAATAGAACTATGGAAGTTATATTTTAATAGCGTGCAGAATTTCTCGCTCAAATTTTTCGATGTCTAGAGGCTGCCTTATTGTAAAGAAATAATCTCCATCTCCACATCTCTATGGGTATTACGGATACAAATAACGGAAGCTCGCAATGCACTGCGGTCGTCAGCAGCGGCTATACTTGCTGCGCCCGTAGTATACTGGTGTGCACGCATGCCGCCCCATATCTGCTGGAGCTAGAGGCGATCGCGCAAGGACTGATTCCAATACACCAGCAAATAATGAACCTCGACCAGTAAATTAACCGAAAGCTAAAATTAGTAAAAGGAAACCTGTTGGCAAGGAGGCAAATGTATCGTACCTGCCAACCCTCCCGAATAATCCGGAATATCCTGTTTTTCTGGATTTTTAGGACCCCAAAATGCGGGAGATTCCAGATTTCCAATTTTTTTTTTTTTTTTTTTTAATTTGTTGCTTAAGCCAAATTAAGCTTGTTTTGCCATATGCCGCGATGTGAGAGTTCACGTATTGCGTTCGTTGAAGGGCTGCATGATTGAGCAGTGAATTTGTATTCGCTTTTTTGCACAGATTTACCGCGTATTGCCAGTTACACTGCCGCTGCATGTGCGAACGCCTGTTAAGGGTAAAGATTTCTTATTTTCGAAGACATACCGTGCTAAAAATTCTTAATTCTCATTTTCAAATGTTGGCAGGTATGATGTATGCGGGTTTGGACCAGAAATTTCGTACAAAGGGAAGAGATCTGACCATTAGCTGCATGTTATAGCTTGTAAAGTTGTGAGAGGGAAATAATGATGACTATTAATGAAAATGATGAAATAGCAAATAATTTAGGAGTTTCATGTGTACCACAAATTTAATGGAAATTTGTATTAAAAAAAAAGCCCCTGTCAGTACTAAAGGAGCGCCCGTGGACAAAAAATTAATTTGAGCCCTGGTGACGCATATAGTGCGATACATTGTGATGCAGGATATAAAATGGCATCTAAAACGTCCCGCTTGACAGATTTTAAAAATCAGCTATGAGATGCCCCGAGTTTGGCCACCCAAAATAAACGTGCAAGATTTCAAGATAAAGAAAAGGGGCAAAAATAAGTCTGAAAATTGATGTCATAACCGATACGTGTTAAATTTAGGCAGTATGGTAACCCATTAAATCAAAATTGTGACCTGCTTCCAATTTCGATTAACTGAAATTTTCTGAGTGGACATACAGTAAGTATACTGTGTATGGTATCATTTGAACGGGCATTTCATTGTGGTAATATTTATCCCATTTGTCATCCACACTAATCGACTAAAAGCATGTCACGTATTAATGTGATGAAGAGAAATTGAGCTTGTGTTATCAATTTTTGATGGGACCTTTTTTGCACGATGGGAAAAACTAATTAATACACCTGACGCCCAGGTGATGTCAATGGACCAATCGTATTGCTTAGATTCGTCCAACGTTGCCAGATCTGGCATAATTATGCTTTCTGGCATAATTTTGACCCTTTTAGCATCTGGCTGGGGGTTTGGCATAATTTTTGGCGATTTAGCATAATTTTCGCTGCTCCCCTAGCATAATTGTATTTTTTTCACTGGCCACGCTGCTGAAGTCTGTAGATCAATTCATCCTATCTTCTGCTTTACTCTTCCTTTGTAGACTGAATACATGTACGTGCTCATGCAGGGGCATCAACATTTTACCTCTTTTCTCCTTTGCGAGCCTATATTTCTGCTTTGTATCCACCCTTTTATTTAAATGATTGTGTTCCTAGTAACTTCATAAGATGATTACGATATGAGCCACCAGATGGTGTAAACTTTAATAAAAAAATCTCCTTTGAATCCTGTTCTTAGACTTATACTCTCCTTTTTATTTCGTTTAAAGATTCTATGTTGTGTATATGGTAAACTAAGATAAGATATTCCTATAGTCGTAAAATTAGGAATTTGATATGAAATGCCACGGCAATAATTCTTGAGCATGTACCCTTATTTATTTCCTTTCCCCTCTTCTAGCAGCATATCTAGGGCAACCGCTCATGTAGGCTACGCATGTATGACTATTAAACATCCAAGTAAACGTCTATATTCTGCATCCCATCAGTAATCACTTTGTCATTTTATCCAGATTAAACTCAATGTTGAGAGAGATTGTGGACCTTCTGTGTCACTTGATGTGGCAGAAATCACATGCTCCACGCCATCCTTGCAGGAAGTTTCTCTTGAAGGTGCATTCCATCATTGTTTTTTTGCAAGATTTGCAAGGAAAGGAAAAGAATTAAAGGTAAGCAGTTCATCCATAAATATCCCCTCGCCGACGAAGTCGGAGGGGATATAGTATCGAGCTTTCAATTTTACGCACCCGACGTCGGCTACTACGCTTGACGTCATACTTATCCCCTGCGCATGCGTGAGCTTCCGGGCCCACGTTCGTTTCCAAATCACGCAACGGGAGTCGGGGGCAATTTTCCTTGAATCCCCGTCGTCGTGAAAACGTCAACGTGAGTGTAGTTTCATCACCTTCTTTTATGTTATTCTTTGTTTTTATTATTCTATTAATTATTTTCCCCTTGCTATCTTTTGTTTCTTTTTCTATCACCTTTTCTTATGTTATTCTTTGTTTAATCATTCTATCACTTTCTCTTTCTGTCTTTCCCTATGTTATTTTTTGTTTCTTCCTTCTATCACCTTCTATGTTATTCTTTGTGTTTATCATTCTATCACTTTTTATCTACCCTGGGTAAACAAGACATATTATTATTATTATTATTATTATTATTCTTTGTTTCCTCCTTCCATCACCTTCTCTTATGTTATTCTCTGTTTTTATGCCTCCGTTACGAAGTAGCCGGAGGCATTATGTTTTCGGGTTGTCCGTCCGTCCGTACGTACGTCTCTACGTACGTACGTCCCGTTCTCGTGATCGCTATATCTAAAGAACCGATTGATGGATTCCTGCCAAACTTTGGTCATGTATGTATCTTGCAGAGCCAATGAACTGATTAGATTTTGGGGTCACGAGGTCAAAGGTCAAAGGTCACAGGGCTCATTATGTATGCAAAAACAGCTTGTGATCGCGTTATCTCAAGAACCGATTGATGGATTCCTGCCAAACTTAGGCCATGTATGTTACTAGCAGAGCCGATGAACTGATTATATTTTAGGGTCACGAGGTCAAAGGTCACAGCGCACATTATGTATGCAAAAACAGCTTGTGATCGCGTTATCTCAAGAACCGATTGATGGATTCCTGCCAAACTTAGGCCATGTATGTTACTAGCAGAGCCGATGAACTGATTAGATTTTAGGGTCACGAGGTCAAAGGTCACAGCGCACATTATGTATGCAAAAACAGCTTTTGATCGCGTTATAATCTCAAGAACCGATTGATGGATTCCTGCCAAACTTTGGTCATGTATGTATCTTGCAGAGCCAATAAACTGATTAGATTTTGGGGTCACGAGGTCAAAGGTCAAAGGTCACAGGGCTCATTATGTATGCAAAAACAGCTTGTGATCGCGTTATCTCAAGAACCGATTGATGGATTCCTGCCAAACTTAGGCCATGTATGTATCTTGCAGAGCCAATAAACTGATTAGATTTTGGGGTCACGAGGTCAAAGGTCAAAGGTCATGCAGCTCATGTATACAAAAATAGCTTGTGATCATATTATCATTAGAACAGATTGATGGATTCCTGCCAAACTTGGATCATTTATGTATCTTGCAGAGCCAATGAACTGAGTAGATTCTTGGTTCAAAGGTCAAAGGTCATGGGCTCATTATGTATGCAAAAATAGCTTGTGAACGCATTCTCATTAGAACTGACAGATGGATTACTATTTAACTCAGGACATCTTGCAGAGCCAATGAACTGAGTAGATTTTAGGGTCATGAGGTCAAAGATCAAAGGGTCATATATGTATATGAGAAATTGCTTGTAATCACGATATTCTGAGAACCTGTTAATGGATTACAATTGAACTTGAATTTGAAAAATTTCTTCCGTTTTGGTTTGTAAAATTGCTCTATGACGGAGGCATCATTTTCGACTGCGCGCAGTTGAATTCCATCTAGTTATAAGTATATCACTTCCTCTTTCTATCTTTCCTTATGTTATTCTTTGTTTCTTCCTTCTATCACCTTCTCTTATGTTATTCTTTGTTTTTATCATATTAATTCCTCTTTCTATCTTTCCTTATGTTATTCTCTGTTTCTTCCTTCTATTACCTTCTCTAATGTTATTTTTTTATTTTTTTCTTCCTATCCTTTGTTTATTCTTCTATCACCTTTTTTTATGTTATTTTTTGTTTTATCATTTTAACTTTCTATTTCTGTCATCCTCATGTTATTGTCTGTATCAGATTTTCGTGCACTGTGCATTTATTACCTGATCTCAAAAATTGGTCACGTGACCGACGAAAGCACCGTCGTGAAAAATCGTAAGCACTGCCGCGAAGGGAACGGACGTAAGCTGCGCAACGTCTCCACGCTCCAGTACCTCGTAGTAGCCGATGTCGGGTGCCTATATCGAAAGCTCGCTAGTAACGCTGCCGTCCGTCCTTCCTTCCGTCCGTCCGTGCGTCTGTAAAAAACTTCTGTAATGTTTGACGGATTTTAATGAAATTTGAATGAAGGTACATGATATCAAAATACAGGCTAAGTTTGATTCTGGAGTCCATAGGTCAAAGGTCATAGCTCATTAAATATGCGAAGCTGGTTTGCGATCGATAACTTTAGTAATGTTTGACGGATTTTAATGAAATTTGATATGAAGGTTCATGGTATCAAAACACAGCCTAAGTTTAATTTCCGAGTATGTAGGTCAAAGTTCATAGCTCATTAAATATGAGAATCTGGTTTCCGATCGATAACTTTAGTAATGTTTGACGGATTTTAAAGGTAAAGACCAGTATTGGAAACGCCCCAATTTCAAAAAATGAAATGGAAGCTCTTATTACCAATCATGTGAAAGAATATGTTTTGAATATTACATGACGATACAAATTTTGACGGGAAACCGCCTACTAATTGATATATTTGGTAAATTAGTATATCTATATACTGTTGAGAGATACAAATGCACGTGTCGCGCACGTGTACGAGTCCCATATACATCTTTCTGTGTACAGTGCTTCTAACTTTATGAAGACTTGGCCAAATTTCTTATAATTTTGATGATTCCAGAACCTTGCAGTACATCTATGCTAGATGATCAACCTTTTCTGATCGATTTCACAACGTTTCTTTCACTATGCAATTGCATGACCATAACTGGTATCAAAACACAGCCTAAGTTCAATTTCTAAGTATGTAGGTCAAAGGTCATAGCTCAATAAATATGCAAATCTGGTTTCCGATCGATAACTTTAGTAGTGTTTGACGGATTAATTTTATAAGAAGGTTCATGGTATCAAAACACAGCCTAAGTTCATTTCAGAGTATGTAGGTCAAAGGTCATAGCTCATTAAATATGCTAATCTTGTTTCCATTCGATAACTTGAGTAATGTTTGACAAATTTTAATGAAATTTAATATGAAGGTACATGGTATCAAAATACATGTACAGCCTAAGTTCAATTTCTGAGTATGCATGTCAAAGGTGAAAGGTCATAGCTCATTAAATATGAAAAAACACCTATGTGAAAATGTGGTTAACTTCCTTGCCTAGTAATATAATAGTATAGTCCAATGGAGGTAACTTGTTCTGACGTATATAGGCCATTTGTACCCTGTGAGGGGATGCTACGCTTTGCGTTGACTTGTTGTAATGTATGTGACTGAGTGTTTCATTTTATTTCACCCCATAACCATAACTTCCCGTTTCCAATATACATTTTGATTTCTTTATTATTTTTAATTTCAACCCATTACCATCTCCTTTTCTAATCTACATTTTGATTTTATTTAATTATTTAAATGTCTCATATATATGCTTGTTCTTTTGAAAGAAGGATACCAATGGTCTTTTCACTAATAAAAGCCTTTAAGTGTGAATACTAACCGTGGAAACCTAAAGGATGGGCGGGGATTGCTATAATGTAAACAGTTGTATGCGTATAACTTGAATGCCCTAAACGATACTCACATGTAGGAAGATCACAACAGAATTATGTATGTAAAGGGAAAGTCCACCCTGATATTGAGTGGGTTTTAATTAAATCAGAAATATAAGGGAAACAAATTAGTGAAAGTTTGAGCAATATCCGATTAAAGATACCGAATTTATTAATTTGTTATATTGTCCTCAGTTGAACACATATTTACGACACACTAGCTCCCATAGGAAAGTGAAAAGTATGCCGCAGACCTGCCGCAGATCTGCGGCAGACTTTTAGTCTGCGGCAAAGAGTATGCCGAAGTATGCGGCAGAAATAAATTTTGCTGCAGACTTGCCGCATACCAGTATGCCACAGGAACAGTCTGCGGCACATCTGCGGCAGGATGAAATTTTGCTGCAGACTTGCCGCATACCAGTGTATGCCACAGGAACAGTCTGCGGCAGATCTGCGGCAGGATGAAGCTTAATTGCTCCAGACTTGCCGCATACTAGTATGCCACAGGAACAGTCTGCGGCAGATCTGCGGCAGGATGAAACTTTACTCCAGACTTGCCGCATACTAGTATGCCACAGGAACAGTCTGCGGCAGATCTGCGGCAGGATGAAACTTTGCTCCAGACTTGCGGCATACTATATGCCACAAGAACAGTCTGCGGCAGATCTGCGGCAGGGCGAAAGTTTGTTCCAGACTTGCCGCATTCCAGTATGCCACAGGAACAGTCTGCGGCAGGTCTGCCACAAAAAAGTGGGAAATTATAATAGTGAGGCAATTTTTGTTGTTGCTATTTTTAACCCTCGTATGTGATGTTTTCCTGGCATAACATGCGAAGCATCGTCCATGAGCCGCAAAGCGACGAGGCGATTTTTTTAGTGCTATTTTGAACCTCCGTTAGTGATGTTTTCCTGGCATCTACTGACATCTACTAATACTGTGTAGGTCTGGACACATGATAGCATTTTTCTATGCACATCGCATTTTCACTTGGCAGCCCCTGAGGGGGAGGGGGGGGGGGGGGGGGTTAAACCCCCTTAACCGCCTAAATCCGCCCTTGCAACTGAACCATAGCAACAAACCTCCTGACAAGGTTCTTGGGCAAATGAAATCAAGAGTTATGAATACCTTCAATACATTAATAACAAAAGTATATTTATGCATATTATTATTTTCAGTATTAGTAGGAATAGGACCTTTCAATGCAAACAGGTACTATAAAGAGTACATATAGAGTTTTTTTTTTAATCACTCTTACTAAATCATCCTCTCCTTGGAAACTTTAGTGTGTTCTTTTTTCAATAGACAATAATTGAATATGAAAAGAAAATCTATTTAATAACTTTTGCTGAGAATGTTATTATGATTACAACTATGTAATTAATGGAAATTGTGGGAAATGTAAAAATATAGTGAGAGATTAGTAAGTCAAATGTATGCATGTATAGATGGGTTACTTAACTATGTTCATCATGAACGCAGGTCCAGACTCTCAAGCTTGATGATGTCCAGTGTCCCACACCAGCCTCGTATCATCACCTAGCAGAAGCACTGTGTTATATGCCAAAGCTGAATGACCTGACACTTCAAATGATGCATCTCGATGAGGAGTTCTACTCTACATTGAAAGCAAATGCATCATCCATACAGGTATATTTGTCCTAATGTAAATTTCATGGAGATCGAGGTTCATTGAAAGAAAGAAACAGCAGTCAGTAATGATTACATGGTGCACATGTAAATATGTTGTGTTTTTCCTAGCACCCTTTTTTAAAGGCCATTCACTTGGTATATTGGTACAGTCATGAAACATGGAATAAAAGCAAACTATACAATTTAAATCCAAGTGTGTATAAGATTGACATTGTTTTGACTAATAATCAATATCCAGCCTTTTCCAAGTTTGATTGATATGAAAAATATGTCATATAGTTTTGTTAGAGCCAATTTTAATAAAGGCTTGAATTTACCAAACTGAACCATAGCAAGAAACCTCCTGACTTTATGGTTTTGTGCTCATGAAATCCAGAGTTAAAAATACCTTAAATACATTAATAGGAAATATATATTTATGCGACTCATTAATTTCAGTGGAAGTAGGAGTAGGACTCTTCAATGCAAACAGGTTGGAAGCCCTATAAAGAATAGATATAGAATTGAATAAAAATCACCATTACTAAATCATCCTCTCCATGGAAACTTCAGTTTGTTCTCAATAGACTAGAATTGAATATGAAAAGTAAATCTAATAATTTTTGCTGAGAATGTTATTATGAATACAACTATGTAATTAAAGGTAATACAAAGTTTTGGGAAATTTTGAAAATTGGGTGGATAGTGATTCTTTACACTTTTGATATATCTGGATGCACCTGTGGATGTATTATAAGCACTTGAAAATGTAGCGCCTAAAACACTTCTGCTTTGGAGAAAAATTGATTATAAAAATTTACTGGTGCTCCCGGTAAATTTGGATGAATTTCAAATACCACCTACGGCCATACAATGGTAGCTGCGACCATGAAAATCTTAGAATATGTAGTTGTGATATATAATTTCCAAATGGGAATATCTAATCGGTCGATTTTAGTCAAGAAACATTGTTTTATAGCTTAATTACTATCTTGATCTTGAGAGGGAGCTATACAACATAAAGACTTTATTATTTACAATTTCATAACTTTAGATTCGATTTCAACCGCGACAACGATCACTGAATATTGTAGGATCGCATATGCCTCCAATATGTTTACTTGAACCAAATTCATGACCCCTTACCAAAACTTTGTATTACCTTTAATGGAATTTGTATGAAATGTAAGAATATAGTGAGAAATTTGTAAATAAAATGTATGTATGTGTAGATGATTTACTTAACTATATTCATCATGAACGCAGGTCAGGACTCTCGAGCTTACTCTTAACAAGTGTCCCACACCAGCCTCATCACATCACCTAGCAGAAGCACTGTGTTATATGCCAAACCTGACTGACTTGACACTACGAATGGATCACAATGAGGAGTTCTTCTCTTCATTGAAAGCAAATGCATCATCCATACAGGTATGCGTGTCCCAATGGCAATTTCATGGAGAGGATCACTGAAAGAAAGTGCAGTAATGATTATATGGTGCACATGTAAACATGTTTTTTTCCAAACACATTTTTTAAAACGCCATTCACTTTGGTATATTGGTACAGTCATGACTTATGGAATAAAAGCAAACTACATATGTATCGGTACTGATTCAGTTGAAATCCAAGTGTGTATAAGATTTACATTGTTTTGATCGATAAGCAATATCCAAGTTCGATTGATATCCAAAACATGTCATATAGTTCTTAAATAGCCAATTTTTAATAAAGGCTTAAATTTACCAAACTGCACTTTTATTCTATCACCGTTTTCACACAGTGAAAACATTCTTTAAAGCTGATTACTTTAAAGAGCTTTAAAGTAATCCGATTTAGATACAACATCATTCACACATAGAAAATTTTGGTGCGGTCGTTCGAGATTCACTGCTCTTTAAACGCTCAGTAGCGCCATTGTGCATTTACAAGCAGTGACGTAAATTGCGCAATGGCCCTACTGAGTGTTCAAAGGTCTTGGCTCCGCCCAGTTAAGGACTTATATCCGTTCACACTAAAAATATCTTGCTCCCTAGAAACAGACTTCGTATCTGCAGCCTGCTCTGACCGGCGTATCGATCACGTCTGTGTATCTGTTTGAACATCGTTCACAAAGGGACAATTTACTTTAAAGCTCTTTAGTTAAACAGCTTTAAACTAATCAGCTCTAGATACAATGAACTTTACCCCTGTGGAAAAAGGCTGTATAGCAACAAACCTCCTGACTTAGGATTCTTGAGCACATCAAATCCAGTGTTGTGAATACCTTTAAAACATTGATAGCAAATGTTTAATTCAGGGTATTATTAATGTTAATATTATTAGGAGTAGGATGTATCAATGCAAACAAGTTGGAAACCCTATAAAGAATACATAAAAACATATTAAAAAATCAGTCTTACTGTATCATTCTCTCTATAGAAACCGGCAAGACAACAATTGAATTTGAAAATAAGATCTATTCAATCGTTTTTGTTGAGAATGTCATTAATACAACTATTTAATTAATATAATTTGTGTGAAATGTAAGAATATATTGAGAAATTTGTGAATAAAATGTATATATATTCATCATGAACGCAGGTCCAGATTCTCAAGTTTTATGATGTCATGTGTTACACACCAACCTCGTATCATCACCTAGCAGAAGCACTGGGTTCTATGCCAAACCTGACTGACTTGAAACTTGGAATGGATCTCTGTGAGGAGTTCTTGTCTTCATTGAAAGCAAATGCATCATCCATACAGGTATGTGTGTACCAATGGCAATGTCATGGTGAGGTTCATTGAAAGAAAGAAAGAGCAGTAACAGTTATATGGTGCACATGTAAACTTTTTTTTTCAAACACCCTTTTTGGAAGGCCATTCACTTAGTATATTGGTACAGTCATGAACAATAGAATAAAAGCAAACTATACATGTACTGATTCGGTTGAAATCCAAGTGTGTATAAGATTGACATTGTTTTGATCGATAGTCAATATCCCTTTTCCAAGTTTGATTGATATGAAAAATATCTCATATAGTTTATTACAGCCAATTTTAATAAAGGCTTCAATTTACCAAACTGAACCATAAACAAACCTTCTGACAAGGGTCTTGGCCTAATGAAATCCAGAGTTATGAATACCTTCAATACATTAATAACATACATGTATGTATATTTATGCGGATTATTAATTTCAGTATTAGTAGGAGTAGGACCTATCAATGCAAACAGGTTGGAAACCCTATAAAGAGTACATATAGAGTTTATTTTTAATCACTCTTAATCATCCTCTCCTTGGAAACTTTAATGTGTTCTTTTTTCAATAGACAATAATTGAATATGAAAAGAAAATCTATTTAATTATTTTTGCTGAGAATGTTATGAATACATCTATTTAATGAATGGAATTTGTATGAAATGTAAAAATATAGTTAGAAATTTGTAAATAAAATGTATGCCTGTATAGATGAGTTACTTAAAGTACCGGTAGATATTCATTGATTTTAAAAACTAACTTTATTTTCATTATTGCAAAGTTGAAAATTTGATTCGACAAGGTTATCAAGATTTAATGCTTGGAAAAATTTGAAGTAATGATTATTATAAATTACAAACGCTTCTGAGATGTGTGAGATCATAGTATGGACATGATTTGCACAAGCAGACAATGTCCCATGACATCTCACACATTTTCAGTGCCTGTGTTTTTTCTCTTACTTCACTACCAGTTCGACAGTTTTGATATGGCCATGATTTTCTTCTGCACTTCTATATCTCAAGTGGATATCATCCTAAAATGTTTTATACTGAAACTTCAATTTAACTCCTTTATATTACAGAAACTTTGTCGAGGTCAAGTAAAAAAAGACATATAATTATATTTTTTTAAATTCTATGTATTTCTTTATGCACCAATTGTAACCTTTCATCAGAAACCTTCTTCTCAAACTACAAATTTATACAGTGTACTCCTCAATCCTCATTGGATCTAATAGCTAAATACACATACAACTCATATATAATAATAACCGCTACCTCATGAAACATGTATAAAGTGAAAAAAGTTTTTATATCAACAGTTTGAATTGATTTCATCAACTAACCTTTCGCGATGTGCCAAACATCATAGCGGTGATCAATTTGTGGGTACGTTTCCCGCAACC
Organism: Strongylocentrotus droebachiensis; assembly: GCA_035222895.1. Lineage (NCBI taxonomy): Eukaryota > Metazoa > Echinodermata > Echinoidea > Camarodonta > Strongylocentrotidae > Strongylocentrotus > Strongylocentrotus droebachiensis. Next base: position 18,454 of record JAVYIG010014222.1, read on the forward strand.
ACTTTGCTACCTGAGCATGCCGATCTGTAATGAAGGATCCCACCTCCATACCCATTTCACTGAGCTTTGCTAGTCCTCTTGCCAACCTTTCCTTCTCCATTGTATTTGAGCTGGACACCTCATTGCTCTAAAGTTATTGAAAAACACAATTTGTTGGTCTAATCAGTCTTCAAAGCTTCTATTCTTGGGAAAATCTGGTCATGATTTAATACATGTTTCATTGATGTAAAAAAAAAAAAAAAAAAAATCAAATTCAAATTTTAAAATCAATTATTGAATATATATTTGTCAAAGTACTAGGCATTACAGCAGTCATACTGGGTACCCGTATAGACTATATTCAGCAAACTCAGAATTTCCAGCAAAAAATACCCCCATAAAATACATTTACATTAGATATGTTCTCTGGTCTCTGCATATTGTTCATGCCTCAGCATAGGTGAGCATTGTGTGACACAAATAAATAATTTTGTAAATATCTCCTGATTGAAATATTACCTGGACTAGTTGCACATCGATCACCTTCTTTGTTTTCATTTCCATGAAGGTGTAGCTACCATATTTTGCACAGTGGCCTGGCGAATCTGAATGTCCATCTCCTCCTATAACTAGTTTCTCTCCTTCTAGCTGCCTCAGGAGAGATCTTTGCTCCCTTTCATATACTCGCAGGATGGCTGGTTGGAGGTATGTGCTCTGGTACTCCAAAAACGTGTTGTTAGATATAGCCTTAATGTTCATATGTCTCAGTACACACAGAACCCACTATGAACATGACGGACAATGAAAGCGGACAAAATATACAGTTCCTCAGGTAGACAAAGGAACATCCCTTCACTGCTATTATGTAAAAAGGTGAATATGCATGTGACACCTGTCCATACAATATTGCACCTGATAGCATTAGATTGCCAGCCGCAACATTCCCAACCTTAGGTTGGCTGTACCATTCCTTAATCTTCTGGCACTTAAGGCAAGTCTGTTTCACCTTTAGCAATGAACCAAAAGACCTAGGGCAACAGAGGAAATGAAGAAAAAGTAAAGATATTGCAGAGCTGCCAAGTCTCCCGGATCCTGCGGGAGACTCCCGGATTTTGACCCAATATCCCGTTTTCCCGACCCCATGCAAAAATCTCCCGGATTTCCAGATTTTAAGTTGTATTATTTTCACAAACGACTGTTTCACAAGACTAGCATGTTGAGTTCGTACGTACGTATACAAACAGGTCAACACATGGCAATTCTGTAATATGAATTTTCCTGTTATCCAGTCGTCGAATATAAATTTACCGTGATATCGTACTTTATTTAACAGCGTAATAAATGAGAGTTACGCCGAACGACTGGCGGGCTAGTCTAACAAACCATTGGGAACATGTGATAATGTGAGTGGTGTTTGTGTGATAGCAATTCGCCTGCTTGCTCTGCCGGGCGGCTTCCTCGCCGGCCCCCGTAGCGTCCCGGTACGTTGGTGCCGGTTTCCAATCGGTCGCGTCAGAGCAGCCAGAAGTTGCACTGATACAACAAGCAGACTTTGTCTGCTGCGATCGGCCCAAAAAACTGCACATTTGAACATCAGTTTTTGGATTGATTTGGGGACTTTTGCGATGTGATTTTTAAGTGGATTATCATTTGATACCAACATGGCAGTGTTACTGCAGAGTGGATTTTGAAGCCGACTTTTTTTTTCTGATCTCCTTTGCCGTTGGGAACGCATCGATATAACTTGCATCTTCCGAAGGCGTAAGTCAACTTTGTCCAAAACAAGGCTGTATTTTGTTTGACTATTAAAATATCATCCAGGACAATGTCGAAGTCGAAATATTATCAGAAATATAAAGATGACTACCACTTGGAATGGCCTTGTGTTGGGAAATCTACGAAAGGCGAATACTACGCATTTTGTACAGTTTGCGGCGCAGATATCTCCATCAAGAGTGGGGGAAGAAATGATGTATTTCGCCACATCACATCTGACAAACACAAGCAAACCGCGAAATCAAGGGGCAATACAAAAGGAATACAGAGCTTTTTCAGGTTAGTATGAACAGTTCTTAGATTTGTAAAATCGAGAAATAGTCTACCCCTCCATACCATAGACCTGCGTTCATTTCGTCAGTAGTTGGGGACCTCATTAATCTCCCTAAAAATTTGACTTACTCATAAACACGTGTGCGGGACTTGAAGGGTGGATTTTCTCACGATTTTATGTTTTTATTTGAAATACTAATCTGCACGTTGACTGTTTTATGCCAGTATCATGAACTTTAATAGTTTGTTAGGTTACACACATTGCAAGACAATAGCATCATTTTTATGAATTGCTTCGATCCTTAGTTTTGAAAATTCGAATTTGACCGTTAAATCGTATTTAGCGCCCTCTCTCGGTGACAATGATGTTTTGTTAATTATCTGGCATATGCAAGAGATCCTGAACAAAAACTTGAGAATAGACAAGAAATGGTCTGCAATTTCAAAGATGGAGGATGGCAATGGCTCAAAGAAATACACACTTCTGAGCAAAGTGATGAAATCTTTGCTTGTGATACCACATTCCAATGCTTCATGTGAAAGAGTTTTTAGCATTGTTAGGAAGAACAAAACTGATTTCAGGGGATCAATGAATTTGAAAACACTTCAAGCACTCCTAACAGAGAAAATTGCCAACACAGATGTCCCATGCTACCAAAGGGAGTATAGCAAGGACCTCCTTAGCAAACTCAAGCAAGCAACCTACCAGTCACTTCAAGGAAAACCCTCAAGCACACCCCAGTCCTTGCCTTCCACAAGTACATCCCCCATTTCACAATAGAGGTAACAGGAGTTCATAGTCTGAAATATGATGTGAAGTTCATATGTTATCAATTGTATGCAAATAAAATGTGCCATATCAAAGCCTTCCATTTTGAGAAATCATTGAAAAAATGTGTTCTAAAAGGGTTTCAAAGAGGCTTAAAACCAAGAGCTTTTGGGGGGCCTGCCCCCTGCCCCCCCCCCCCCCCACCAGGGGCACTAAAAGGCCATTCTTGGTTCCCGCCAACATGAAGTCGTTCGATGCTGCTCTCTCAGAAATCTCCCTGATTACCCAAATCAAATGTTGGCAGCTCTGGATATTGTACCAATGCCTACACACAAAAAAATCTTTGCCATTAGCTGTAAAACTACACTATCTTCTTTTTTCAGGATTACATTTACTTTCAATATAAATTGAAAACCTGTCCATGACCTTCCATCATCATCAACTTCAGGTGGCGCTGTAAAGCGCTGCTGTGGTCTTCACGAGAGCACGCCATGCAACTCTTTCACCAGCCATTTGTGTTAAATGCACCTTTCATTCCTTGTCCAGACACTTTATTGATATCATCAGTCCAAGATATTGGTGGACGACCTCTACCCCGTTTTCCTTCGACTACTCCTTGTGCCCAAAATAGTTTAGTTTTCTTTCCATGATTCCCCTTCTGATGGTCAAGTCTGTGCCAATCTTTTCCAGGACCTACACATTTGTCTTTTTATATTTCCATGACACCTGCAACAGCCTCCTGTAGCACCACATTTTAAAGGCATCAACTGTCTTTCTGTCATTCTTTGTCATGGCCCAGGACTCACTTCCGTAAGTCGCAATAGAGAAAGAAGTTGCTTGAAGCAGACAAACCTTCAGACTGAGAGATAGGCCTCGGCTCTTCCACATGTGAGACATATTCTGTACTGTTGATCTCGCCATTGCCATCCTTCTCCTTATCTCTGTGGTGCTTTCTCCTTTGTTAGTGATGATTGAACCCAGGTACTCAAACCGATTTACTACTTCAATCTTATTTCCAGCTACGGTGAAGTCAGTGTTATTATCATCTCTATCGACAACCATTATTTTTGTCTTTTTGGTGTTTAGAAGAAGGTCTTTCTCTTCACTTGCCTGTTTGATGCGATTCAACAAATCAATCAGCTCTTCTCTGCTGCTGCAAACGAGAGTAGTGTCGTCAGCATATCTTAGGTTTGTGATCTTTTTACCTCCAAACTTAACTCCCCCATTGAATCCTTCCAGAGCATTTCTCATAATGTCCTCAGAATAAATATTAAAAAGGTTAGGAGACAGTTATGCAGCCTACTTCCCCCCCTACCAATTCCGAACCACTCAGTACTGCTGTTACTGGTTCTCACTGTTGCTTCTTGGTCATGATAGAGGTTTTTGATCAGTTCGATGATGTGACTTGGGAACCCCATCTTTGCCATTGTATTCCACAATTGAGAGTGGCTCACACAGTCAAATGCTTTGCTATAATCTATAAAGCACAAATAGAGGGGATGTCGGTGTTCTCTGCATTTCTCTATTATGTTTCGAATGTTGAAGATCTGTTCTCTTGTCCCTCTACCTTCACGGAACCCTGCTTGCTCATCTGAGATCTCGGCTTGCAGTTTCATTTTCATCCTTCTGCTAATCACCTTCAGAAGTATTTTGCTTGCATGACAAATCAAGCTGATCATTCAGTGATTTGCACATTCTTTGAGATCTCCCTTCTTTGGCAATGGTATAAAAACAGCTCTACACCAGTCCTTAGGCCACTCCCTACTATTCCAGATATTGCAACAGAGACGCCACATCGGGTCAGTACCTTCTTCAACTGTAGCCTTCCACATCTCAGAAGTCAAGTTGTCAAAGCCAGGAGATTTGCCATCCTTCAGTTGTTTCATTGCAAGCTCCACTTCTGATCTTAATGGAGGGGGCTCCATTTCATCACTTTCCTCCCACTGAGTGTCAACTTGTTCTTGTGCAGCAAACAGCTTTGTACTATACTGCACCCATCTTTCCTTGATGTCTTCATTCTCTGTCAGTGTTTTGCCATTTTCATCATTAATTACATCCAGTCTTGGGATTCTTTTCTTTGTGATTTATTTCACAATTGCAAATGCTGCCTTGGAGTTGTTCTTGTGACGCTCTAGGTCTTCACACTTCCCCTCGATGTAATTCCTTGTAAGTCCTCCTTCACACTACTTGTAACCGCCTTATTGAGTCTCGACCATTCTCCTCTATTGTGTTTTGCTTTTGCCCTCTTCCTGTCATCAGCAATGTCGAAAGTCTGATTTGAGATCCATGGTTGTTTCCGCTTCCTTTTCTTTGGGATGTGGTTCTTTGCTGCATTTTCAACTGTTACTTTCATGTCTTCCCACAGCTCATTTGGTGTTTGCTCTGCTTCATCTTTTCTCAACAGCAGCTCAAACTTGTTCTGCACTTCCACTGAGAATTGAGAAGGGATATTTTTAACATCATACCTTGTGGGAGCTGAATCACATTTCTTAGCTTTCAGTCTTAGTCTCAGTTTAGCCACAAGCAGCTGATGATCGCTGCCACAGTCAGCACCTGGTCTTGTCTTGATGTTCTGTAGTGAAGTCCGCCACCTCTTCTTGACCATGATGTAGTCTATCTGGTTTCTGGCTCTGTCTCCCGGACTCATCCACGTCCACAGTCTTCTGCGATGATGCTCAATCCATGTGTTACCAATGATGAAGCTGTTCACTACACAAAATTCTTCCAGTCTATCACCTCTTTCTTTTCTGCTGCCAAGACCATAATTGCCAATGTACTCAGATTTTTCCCCCGTTTTACCAATCTTGGCATTCCAGTCACCCAATATTATGAGGAAATCTTTCCTAGGATTGCTGTCTACGACAACTTGTACCATCTTGTAGAAATTTGTGATTTCTTCCTCGGGTGTATCTGCTGTTGGTGCATATACCTGAATTATGGAGATATTCATAGGATGCCCTTGTAATCTCAGTCATGATTCTCTTGTTGATCGGGTTGTATCCCAAGACACATTTAGCTGTAGCCTTCTCTATAATGAATCCCACACCCCCCTCGCTTTCTTCCACTTTCTTTCCCCCAAAAGATGATTGTATTTCCTTCGTCTAATGTAAATCTGCCTTGTCCAAGCCACCATGATTCAGATATTCCCAAAACTTTAATATCATTTAAAGCTGTCTCCTTCTCCACCATTTCGACCTTCCCATCAGACATACCACGCACGTTCCATGTGGCTACATTGATTGGTTTCCTTACAGGGGTGCTGTTCCTTTCCATCATGGGACCTTCATGAACAGAACTTCCTACAAGAGGCTTTGATCCTGATCCGTCATCACCCTCAAGCGTACTACAAGCAGTACCTCTCTCTTCCGCAGTAGCTCTTGACGTATCTTCTGGCCTGCGGGTTCCATCTTCCGATACCCACTTGATTTGTTGATTTTGTACTCTCATGATGACAAACGCGACCAATTAATAATGGTGGGCGGCCAGATCCTTCCATCGCAGTACAGAAGCCAGAAGCGTTAATGCCGACCTGCCCTCTGCTCCCCCGTAGCCACCGTTGTCCAAGGTTTGGATTCTCCGCCAACTAAAGGTACTGCATCGCTGCTGCCCGGTGCAGGACGGGTTTATTTGAAGACGATCCAACCCGCCTTGTCATGTTCTCGTCATAGGGTTATGAGAGTTTTTCAAGAGCTAACAGCGTCACCTATTAGGTCCTCTCCTCTGTTAAGAACACCGGGATCAGACTAGCACCTCACTGGAACCCAGCCAGTATTTCTATGACCTTACAACATAATATTCTCTACAATTAAAAAAATAAGAAAATAATAATAATTGAACAAAAAGAAGACCCTGCTTCAAGCAATGCAGGTCTTTCTTCTAACCTAAAGTTTTAGAAAATGGCAGCATGACAATTGCAGAAATTTGTTTTATTTCATATGTAATACCTTTTCAGGTTTTACACAATCTGTAATAAAAATAAAAATGTGTGGCTACTGCATCAAATAAAGTTTTGGGCTACAATTACAAGAATGTAGTCGAAATCACAACTACAGATGTTAAGCCTTGATCGAATCAAATGTACAACATTTGCAGCAGCTTGAAATTCACAGCGGCCTACAATATTTACCAGTCATCAACTGCTGGTTTTACCTCCATTATACAATACCAGAGCCAGAAAAAACCTATAAAATATTCACTTGATTTTATAATGACATATTAACATACACTCTATATGTTTCCTCATCTGAAGAGCTTCTGTTCCTTCTGGATTTGCCTGGCTTGTAGGTCGGATCTTTGCTCTTATTGTCAGAATCAGAATCTATCTCAAAGTGAGGTTCCTCATCAGGTTCCTCATCAATCACCATGTCCTCGTCCTTATCTTTCTGCCAACTCCTCTCGGTTTGTGTTCCTGCATCTGCAATCTGTACCATGGGGTGACTGGGTATCTTCTTCGACATCAGGTGTGCTTGAGTTTCTAAAGAAATTATAGAAGATAAGAGAAGTTTCAAACTAATGAAATATTACAAGGTCACATCCAGGATTTTAAACAGCAGTATAACTTCATATGAAGCAACTGCTACAAGCAGGAACTGAAATATTCCCTCCTGACAAATGACTCATTTTGTATGTTGGTGTAAGTTAAAAACAATAACATGCAACTCCAAACCTTGCTGAAACACAATCTGGAAAAAAGAAAGCCACACATACTGTCAAAGATAACAATAAGACCCAAAACAGAAAAACATAACTGATATAGAGATATATATGAACATGTGGCATACATACCTTATATGAAATCAAGAAAACAAAATTGTTGATAATTATAATTACACATTTACACATTAATTTTTAGTTGTGACCGATTAGAAATCAACCACAATTTTGAAATTGATCTGAACTCGTAACAAACTAAAAGTTGCAATTAATTTAAATCTATCACAAACATACGTGGTCTCCAAAGGATCCTAAATAGATACAAACTTTAGCAGACACTTAAGAAAAGAAAAAAAGAAAACAGAGACAAATATTGATACATGTGTATTGTGTTTGTGTGAGTATGTTCTGGGGAAAAACTAACATGTAAGTGATGTAACATACATGTAGTAAAGTGGAATAAATACAAGTGGACAGGGACAAGTCACAGTATCCATTCTTGTTATAAAATATACATTCATTTGAACTTTACAAAAAAAATAATGATATGAATTGATACACCTGTACTTACTCTAGCTGCACACTGTACTCCTTTTGAGCAATCAAGAATGTCTTGGGCTCGTTCTTCATCCGCATGTCTGACATAGTCTATATATAGTGCATCGACATCCTGCAGAAGGAAAGAGATAAAATTAATTATTTATAATTTGGATTCTTAGGATGGAAAACAAGGGGGAGAAAAAATAATCATCCCCTTTGGTCATAGCTTATTTAAAATGTTGATACAATCAAGTTCAGCTGAGTTGTTCACCAACATTTCATAATCATGCTCAATGCCAACTTAACATCATTCTGTCACTAGAATCTACTGGTACAATATACTAACACTAAGTAACAGTCTCATTAAAAATCAAATTCTTACTTTTTTTTCTGATGTATATGGATTCCTTGCGGCTTCGCTTTGGTATGTCAGGCTCATGCAATGTATGAAGAGGACTGGGGGAATCACTTGAGGAGGTAGATGTTTGTGTAAGGCAGGTGTAGGTACTGAACAGCTGGTACTGGTTGTGGTACAGCATGAACCTGTAGGTGATGATGATGATGGAGATGACAAAGACAATAGAGAAGTTGGGGAAGGCAAGAACCATTCTGATGGGAACGGCTGTTCTGCACTGTTCAAGGAAGGCAAGGAACACTTCTTTAGGGAAGGGGGCCGGGTCCTGAGTCCTCTTATGTACATCTCTACTTGACTTGGCTCATAGTCCTCACGCAGAAAGTGGCCACTGCAGACAAATATCTTACAATAAGAGTTTGCGTCCTTCGCTTCAAATTTTTTTTTTTTGCCAATGAAAGTTATCCACTGTTTTTTAACGTTGTCAAATCGTTCCTGCCCTACTGGCACCTTTCCTGGCATTAGGTGCGTCATGAAACCCTTATGCAAGGTATTGCCACAGCCATATGCAATGCAGCGGCAACCAGTTTTCCTCTTCTTTCTAATGACTTCCTTCTTGGTGTGATTCCTTTAACTATGTTCATCATGAACGCAGGTACAGACTCTCGAGCTTTATGATGTCGGGATTCCCACACCAGCCTCATCACATCACCTAACAGAAGCACTTTGTTCTATGCCAAACCTGACTGACCTGACACTTGGAATGTATCTCAATGAGGAGTTCTACACTTCATTGAAAGCAAATGCATCATCCATACAGGTATGTGTGTTCTAATGTTAATGTCATGGAGAGGGTCATAGAAATGAAGAAAGAGCAGTAATGATTATATGGGGCACATGTATATACTGTATTTGCCAGCGGTAAGGCTGCAGCGCCGCATAGGCCGCACCCCCAACTTTGACATTTCAAAGAGGGGGGGAAAAAAGAAAGAAAAAAAACGGGCAAAAAACACGTATCGGGACAATTACCCCCCTGGGCAATCACCCCCCGGGCAATTACCCCCAGGAAAACTACCCCCGTAGGACGATTACCCCCCGGAAAATTACCGGTAATTTTCCGGGGGGTAATTGTCCTTTGGGCTAGTTGTCCTCGGGGGGTGATTCTCCGGGGGGTAATATTCCAGGGGGTAATTGTCCTTTGGGGGTAGTTTTCCGGGGGGTAATTTTCCGGGGGGTGATTGCCCAGGGAGTAATTGTCCTAGAACCAAAAAAACATAATCGTAATTTTCTCGTAAAACACTAATTTTTTTTACAAATTACCAGAAGTTTAGCTTTAAAAATGATCGCAGGCAGATTTGGTGTCCGATATATACCCCTACCACAATGTACGGTGTAATGCGAAATTGCATGAAATGCATACAAAATGGCGACTTCGGCTGGATGCAATTGCATTCGCGGCAGCTCCGTTAAACGGTCCCTTCTGTTACTTTTGCACTGCATTGGCACGAACTTAGATCAAGATCTATCGGCAGATGTTGTTTTAGGAAGATTATTTTCGTCTTCATGCATGTCAACAATGCAAGATAAAATTGTGGGTAAGCTGTGTGGAAATGTCCTGTACCATAGTGGTATAGTTATTGTAGTTCTAGTCCCATATGTACAAATTTGTGCTGTTTTTTCATGGTTTTGACTTGCAATTTTTTTTTTTAACTCTTTCGCCGCAAAGGCTGCACCCCGACTTTTTAATATTTTCTCTTCCAAAAATGCTGCGGCTTTTACGCCAGCAAATACGGTATATGTTTTTTCTCTATAAATACCCTTTTCTAAAGGCCATTTTCTTGGTTTATTGATACAGTCATGAAACATGGAATAAAAGCAAACTATACATGTACTGGTTCAGTTGAAATCCAAGTGTGTATAAGATTGAAATAGTTTTGATCAATAATCAATATCCAACCTTTTCCAAGTTTGATTGATATGAAAAATGTGTCTTATAGTTTTGTTAGATCCAATTTTCTGAAAGCTTGAATTTACCAAACTGAACCATAGCAAAGAACCTCCTGACTAGGGGGTTTTGTGCACATAAATTCCAGAGTTATGAATAGGTATATATTTATGTGTATTATTAGGTGGTCTGTCTACGACAGATCACCTATTGTTTTCGTCAGAATTTTCTTTCTTCTTTATTTGTATTTCTCCCCACTTTTTTGTTCCGAGGATAACTCGAGATCAGTTTAGTCAATTTCGTTCAATTTTAGCACAGTCATATAGGTCATTGTCATAAGACGTGACAGGAACATTTTCAAGGTCATCAAGTCTTCATGACGTTGTCCAGGCGCCATTTTGTATTTTTTTTGTACTTTTAACTCATGATCATATCTTCATAACGGAAAGTCATTTCTCATTCATATTTATCATGATTATATAAGGTCAATATCCGTCCGGTCAATTTCAGGTCAAAAAATGCGTGCGCATGCGTATGTCAGAGCGCGCAAAATTTCCAAATGCTCCAAATCGTCTCAAATTCATTTTGCATATGTTTCAGGCCATTTTAAGCATTTCCCCCCAAAACGCGCACACAAGCATACGCACGCGTTTTTGCGCGTCCTGGCATTTTGCAACATAGAATCGCCGAAATTTCTCTGTCATCATATTTGGCACATTTTTCCAAGCATTTTGATACCTTGTACATCTTTTTCTAACCATTAATAACGGAATGAGCGTCCGTTTAAGATACATGTTCGTGCGTGCGAGCTCTTGTATTACATAGAATATATGGGCAAAAACATGCCTACCGGTATACAAAATTCATTGTAGCTCTTTAGGATGCAAGGTGACCCCAATTGTTTTAATATTGTGATAGAATATGAATCTGAGATATGATTTCATGTCTCATTTGACCCTCAATTAACTCATGACGTCATCATAATGGCCTCCGAACTCGAAATTTAAATTTGCATATTATGATGTCAGCATATTTTTGGAAAATTGATTGTATCTCTGTAAATATTGATCGATTTTCTTCCAAATTTTGATATGTTCTAGCCAATTCTCTACAAATGCAGTCGACACGATTTTTCATTTTGACAAAGGTATTATGGCGTATTTTTGCAATTAAAGGAGGCATGTCAATTGTTCACATTTTGCGTGTATTCTCTATGGGACATGACTTTTTCTCAAAACTGGATTCTACATTCCCGTCTTTCGCGAGCAATATCTCTGTCGTTTTAGCTTCGTTTTTGCTGAGCTTCGAGTATGTTCTAGCTAAGACAATAAGCTACCACAAGTGTGCCCTTTATTTTTCGATCAGATGCCAGAATCATGCTCATATTTCACTTGCAAAGTGGGATCTGAGAATTTCATTTTCTGTTTACGTGTAATCGCTATTGGAAATGTTTTGGTATATCGGTAACGCACTTGACTTCCGACCTCGAGCTCCCTGGTTCGAGTCCGGGCGTCTCCAACAATTTTTTTCTTCACTTTTTTTTTCTTTTTGACCTTTCACTGTACCATCTCCTTTGAATATTAAAACATGTAGTTTGCAAATAATGTAATAAACAACCATATTTACTTTATTTTTACCCTATTATCACGTGATCCTTTACTTTTTGTGTGTAATCCCTATGTGAGATGACTTTTTCTCAAATCTGGACTCTACATTCCTGTCTTTTGCAAGCAATATCGCCGTTATTTCCGCTTGGTTTTTGTTGACTTTTGAGTATATTGTAGCTGAGACTATATTATCTAAATATCCCCTCATTTTTTTAATCAGATGTCAGGATCACGCTCATGGTCATCATCAATATCATAATCATGGTCTGATGATCATCATCATCAACATCATCATGGTCTGATGATGATCATCATCAACATGATCATGATCATCATCATCATCATCATCATCATCATTAACATATCATTATTATCATCATCTAACATGATCATTATCATGATCATCATTATCACCATTATTATCATGATCATCATCATGTGCATCATCATCATGTTCATCATCATCATCATTATCACCATTGTTTACATGTCTATATAAATTTTCCCTTTCTCTATATAGTAAATATTAAAATCTATCATAAGATTTGAAGACAGACCACCTAATTCGTACTCGTCCTAAATTTGTAGTTTATATCAGTGTTAGTAGGAGTAGGACTTATTGATGCAAACAGTTTGGGAGCCCTACACAAAATACATATACAATTCTTCTGTTTTCTGTAGTTGTTCTCTGATCCCCTAATATGAGAAAAACTATGAAGAGATGTCCTAACAGGTAGTTTTTTATGCCAACGCTACAAAGTAGCCGGAGTCATTATGTTTTCTGGTTGTCCGTCCGTCTGTACGTCCCGTTCTCGTGATCACGTTATCTCAAGAACCAATTGATGGATTGCCACCAAACTTGGGTCTTGTATGTAACTTGCAGAGCTAATGAATTGAATAGATTTTGGGGTCACGAGGTCAAAGGTCACAGGGCTCATGTATGCAAAAATAGCTCGTGATCACGTTATCTCAAGAACCGATGGATGGATTACCGCCGAACTTGAGTCTTGTATGTATCTTGCAGAGCCAATGAACTGATTAGATTTTGGGGTCCTGAGGTCAAAGTTCAAAGGTCATGGGGCTCATTATTTCTGCAAAACTATCTTGTGAATGCATTGTCAATACTGACGGATGGATTACTATCAATTAAACTCGGGACATATATGTATCTTGCAGAGCCAATGAACTGATTAGATTTTAGGGTCATGGGGTAAAAGTTGAAAGGGTCATACATGTATATGAAAATTAGCTTGTAATCACCATATTCTGAGAACCTGTTAATTGATTACAAAATAAACTTGAAATAAAAAAATTGCTGCTGTTTTGGTTTGTGAAATCGCTCTATGGCGGAGGCATCATTTTTGACTGTGTGCAGCAGGGGCGTAAATCGGTACCGAGGAGTGGGGGGGGGGGGGGATGATCGGCGATAGCCATCACATACTAGCACGAGCACACGCCCACACCAATTTACGCAAGCGTGCACGATCGCGCACGCACAAACACACAACACACACACAAACCAACAAACACACACATACCCAAACACATGTACATAAATTTAAACATGCATACATACATGCACATGCCAAATTTGACAACCATAAAGTGAAAGAATTGGACATGTTTCGAAATACTGACAGCTGCAAACTGTATTGTTTTATTATAATGAACTCCGAAATAAGACGATCGACACACTTTCAAGTAGTAACATAAAGATTGAGTATTTCGTCAGGAAGATGCGAACTCTTTATTTTGAGTCCCATCACTTAGAAAATGATGTATAATGGTCAGGGGCGTCGCTAGACCTTTTTTAGTGGGGGGGGGGGGGGTGTAGAGGCCAACGATTACCGACAAAACTAGCCCCCAATTACCAACAAAATTAAATGTCCCAATATTTACAAATTTAACCCTAAATACCCGGGGCCGAAGGCTAAATTGTTTTTCCTACGGACTATCTATAGTACTTCCGTATGCCCTATAACAGCTCTTGTGTTTGTTCGGATACTCATAAGGGCCAGTTTTTCTGAATATTTTTATTTTAGTTTTTTTTCTCAATATAATTAAAATGACGAGATATTTGTCTAGTGCATAATGAAATAACATCATCTGCTAAGGTAATACATTACATGTTGGATTGTGTGGGTGTGGGTGTGCGGGGGATTTGTTTCAGGTGTGTGATGTACCTGTAGTGTATTTTAGTTGATATAAAATGTACAGCAGATCACTTTTCCTACTCCTTTAGTGCCACAACAGCCTATACAAGTTGACAAATATGACAAAATCTATGTGAAAATCCTTGAAATAGCGGCCATATTGGATTTATGCAAATTAGGGACACTTCCACTACTTGGATTTTTTCGGACTTTAAGTATGTCATTTTAGGGACCTTACTAAAAATGCATTGCAGTGAAAAATATTTTATTGCAATTTGTTTGACGTTTACCTAAAAAAAGACACAATATTCCTAGCCTATTAGTCAGCATCATAGCTATATTTTAATGCAGGCGCGGAGCTAGGATCTCATTTTAGGGAGGGGCGGTAGTGAGCAGGCGAATCACTCAAAGAGCGCGCGAAGCGCGCTCATTAGGGGGGTGCGCAAAGGGGGGTGCGCAAAGCGCGGAGGTTTTGACGTTTCATTAAATTATTAGAGAAAGCAGATGATTCGTTGTACCGTTTTCGACTCTTAATAAGCCCTATTTATCAGAATTCAGTTTCCCCCTCTCGCGCGAAGCGCGGAAGCCTTGACATTTCCTAAAATTATTAGAGAAAGCAGACGATTAGATGTACTGTTCTCGACTCTTAATTCTCGTCTGAATTCAGTTTCCCCTTCCCGCGAAAAGCTTAGACGTTTGATTTAATTATTATAGAAAGAAGACGATTTGTTGCACTGTTTTCGACTCTTATTAAGCCCTATTTATCTGAATTCAGTTTCCCCCTCTCGGGCGAAGCGCGGAAGCCTTGACGTTTCCTTAAATTATTAAAGAAAGCAGACGATTGGGTGTACTGTTTTCGACTCTTAATCCTTGTCTGAATTCAGTTTCCCCCTTCCCGCGCGAAGCGCGAATAGCTTACACGTTTGATTTAATTATTATAGAAAGAAGACGATTCGTTGCACTGTTTTCGACTCTTATTAAGCCCTATTTATCTTAATTCAATTCAATTCATTCAATATAAACAACAAATTTATTAATTCATAGACCTACACAAACATCACATGCATTGCAGCCCTTAAATACCATCCCCTCATCCCTTAAGTTTTAGGTGTGAACAAATGACAACCATCGAGTAGGACTTGGGCAATGCAACAGTTACCGTATTATTTATCACTCTCAATCAGATGCGTTCACAGTTTTCACACCTCTTAAAAAATGTTTCTGGAATTCATATAATGATACATGTACTGTGTTTATTAATTAAATCTAATGAATTCTTTAATTTCCTCAACCAAATCCTTTCTGAAATATAAAAATAATAAGAATGTGTACAGGCTTACCTTGAAATAACTGAAGTGACAAACGGCCACTGTAAGTCTTGAACACGCCAGGTCTGGAACTTCAGTCTTCATCTATACCCCCCCCCCCCCCCCCTAACACACTCCGGGGTCGGGGGGGACCGTATGCGCGTTCCTAAAATCTCCAGGAAAGGGGTACTTTTTCGCGCGACAAAATCCGGCCCGAGAATTGTAAAAAAAAAGGGGTGTATTTGACTTTTCACCCGAAGATTTCTTTAAAAAGGGGATGGTTTTTTTTCTCTCTCTCTTTGGACTCCGGAGAAATGTAAAAAGGGGTTTATAAAATATCTTGAATAAAATAGAAAAATTGATCAAATCCCGGGATCAAATTCCTGAAATTCCTGCTAGCTTTGAAAGCTCATTCAGGATTATTTCATTTTGGAAAGTAAAAACATTGGCCCCCAGTCCCCCTCGATCGACTAGAGCTCACCTGAAATTGGGGGGGGGGGGGGTGGTGGTACATTTAGCAGCGTTCCGGATTTGTGGGGGGGGGGGAGTCTCCAAGGCAGGAAAAGCCAGCGAAAAGACGGCGAAAGGAGGTCAGAAATGTTGGCAGTCCTGAGAAAGGGGGGGGGGGGATGCTTTCAAAGGGAGGGAACGAGCATACGCGTACCCTAAATAACACTGAGTGGGGGGGGGGGGGGGGGGGAGCCGGGCATCTACTGTACATGATTGCACTTTTTAAGCGCTGGCGCACTTTACGTCTGGGCTATATAATACCTTGCAAAATAACGAAAAACTATTCTGAAGTTTATGAAGTGCTTGTTCGCACACGTCGCGCAACTACTCTTAATGATCGTGACATAATGTATACGTGTAGGCTATACAGTTATACATACATAGAAAAATAACTCATTTCTCATGCATTATGCTGAAATTGAAACAATCACATTTTTTTTCTTCTTCCTTTGTTTTCTCTCTTTTTTGGGGTAATCTCAGGTGGGGATATTTGTACAGGCCACCCCCCCCCCTACTTCAAGGGAGGAGGGACGCCCCTGGTGTGCAGTCAAAGTTCCATCTAGTTTATACTTGATTTTAGTATCATAATAAAATTACTACTGCTATAGTGAACACTTCTACCAGTACTACAGTAAAACTACTACTATGATTAATATTACAGGATTTCATGAAATTATTGATAGTGGTGGTTCTTTTACCTGACAGCTAAGAAAGCAATAAATGCTTGTTAGTGAGCAACCATAAGACCGACGGCTTAAGGTCCTCTCCGAGGGACCTGGTAATGAGGATTAACCCTTACTGTACTGGGCTATTTTGAGCAGCCTCTGACTGGGGGGGGGGGGCCTGGGAGGCCCCCCCCCCTATGATCTCGGCCGTCGATTGTCCGATGAACACGAAAATTTGCATGTTTGTAGATATTTACGTAAGGAACAAGATGGTATAATTAGTTTTTTCCGAATATGCAAATTTTTGTTGTTAGCCTAATTAATTATGCAAAATGCGCTAATTTTATGCATTTTACAGAAAACGTGTCAAACTCCACTTTTTGAATGTTGAAACTCATTATTCATATGAAACTTCTTTTCTAACACAAAAAAGTTATTTTAATGTAATTAATAATGATAATTTATGCAAATTTTGATGCGATTTTTAATTTAATTTTTTTTTTTGATGACATGCGCATACTATTTCTACGATTTCGACGAAAATGGTATCAAAGTGTGCGTAAGACTTGAGGGAAAAAAGTCATGAAAGGCCCCCCCCCCCCCCCCCCCCCCCCAGTACAGTAAGGGTTAATGCCTTACCAAAGGGCACTAGCGCATCGACTTGGTTTCGAACCCGGGTCACCGGATAACGAGACCACTGCTCTACCGACTGAGCTATCGCGCCTCCTCTCCTCCTAAATTGCAGTATGTATTGGATCCATTTAGGCCATTTAAAAAAATATACATGTTTAGCGTCCCCGCCTATTTCCTTTTTGGGGGCCGCCTCCTATTTTTTTTTTTTTTTAATTTTTTGAATTTTTTTTTGTTTAAAGAAAAAAAACACTGCTAAAATGGATCTATTTCTGATTTTAAAAAAATTGTTGGCCGCCATCTTGAAAAATAGCCTGAATGTCAGGGAAAATGTACCGAGCGGCCATTTTGAAAGGAAAAAAAAAAAAAAGGGCCCCCTTCCTATTTTTCGAAAAAACAGGACGCTAAACATGTTTGTTTTTTATTTGGCCTTATATTTGAAATTTCTGTCAAATGTCTTGTGCATAATTTTTCTTACTGTAGCTTTTTTAAAGTCTCCATGCTTCTTTTGATTATGAGATGTTACTGTAGCTATTGGGTGTATATAGTCCCCAAGAAAATAGATTATATGCCAGAATTAAATAGATCCACTTACTTCTAACTGATACAAGGTCGACAAGCAATGTTGTTGTTATATGTCACATTTTTTTTTTCTTTCTCAGATTACTAGGAAGGATCATGAATTCACCAGAGAATTTAGCAGCATAACATGTTTCTCAAGGTTAGTAGGCCTACAGTAGGCCTATATGTGATTTTTTTTTTAATCCGATAACAGCATGTACATGTAGACTTTTCATGAGTAGTGCGATTCAGAAACAATATAAAGAGCCTCTAATGGAATACTAAGAAAAGATACAATGCTGATATATACCACATCAGGGAGCATGCAATGAAGTGATACTTAAAACAATTGAAGAGGTCTTGTCGGACAACACAAAATATTCAGTAACATCTTTATTGAACAAATTCCTACGGTACTTTAAAGTGCTTTTAACCTTAAATTTGTCTCTCTTTTTTTGCGCCCTTTTTTGTGAGTGTGTTCTTGGTATTTTTGTAGTCTGTATATAGTCTCTTTTTTTTCCATCACTGATCAAAATATTTCTTGAGACTGGTACTTTCAATAATACCAGTACTAGTCAATTTTTTATTATCCCCTCGCCGACGATGTCAGAGGGGATATAGTAACGCTGCCGTCCGTCCGTCCGTAACAAATTTGGTTTCCGATCGATAACTTCAGTAATGTTTGACGGATTGTAATGAAATTTGATATAAAGGTACATGATATTAAAATACAGGCTAAGTTCGATTTTGGAGTACATAGCTCATTAAATATGCGAAAAAATAAACATCTGGTTTCCGATCGATAACTTTAGTAATGTTTGACAGATTTTAATGAAAGGTTCATGGTATCAAAACACAACCTAATAACCTAATAATAAGAGAAATCTGTTTCCTTTACAGCTTTGATGACTTGGTTTAGGCATCTGAATTGGCCAACTACATTGTTACCGCTGATTAACACTCTCCAAGAAGGACATTACCACCATCAGATCACCCTCAACAGCATGTTGGCAATACATCAGATGATGTATGTCAATTCTCTCAGACACACAGAGAAGGTAACAGTATAGTCAGAGCAGGCCTTATAACTAGAGGCAAGCTCCTTCTACTCAGTCAAGATCCTGAAATTCCAGAGAAGCAATCAAAGTATGAAGTCTAGTTGCTATGGTATCGATAGAGTAAGACAGTGTCCCACTATAACACTCCATCTTGACTTTGTGTATGAATGATAGCCTACAGGGCTCCACACTACCTTTTTGGGAGGAGCAGATGTTCAGATTTAACTTTTAACAAAAAATTCAAAATTTGGAAGGTCCGGACTTAGAGTTTTGGCGGTCCATGTGTCCCAGCTAGCATTTTGGTTTTGAGTCCTGGGGGGTGTTTCACAAAGATCCTAAGTTGAACGTATTTCTAAGTTGGACTTAACATTCATGGAAAGACGTTAGCATCTATGAAAATAGTTTATACAAGTTATTTTAAAAGGCATAGAATGTTAATTAAAATCACTCATATTTTCTATTATCAAAGAGATTTCATTTTCTTGATGTGGAATTTATAAAAAGTCTAAAATACTTGAATTTTTGCTTTTGAATATATTTTATTTTAAGGCTACAAATGGCTCTCCATAATATTTAAGTCCAACTTAGAGTTAAGTTCGACTTGGGATCTTTTTGAAACATCCCCCTGGTCTTATAGCAAGAATTTTGGGGTAAAAAGGGATAATTTCCGGCAATATTTGCAATAATTATCCCCTCGCCGACGAAGTTGGAGGGGATATAGTAACGCTGCCGTCCGTCCGTCCTTCCGTCCTTCTGTCCTTCCTTCCGTCCGTAACAAATTTGGTTTTCGATCGATAACTTTATTAACGTTTGACGGATTTTAATGAAATTTGATATGAAGGTTCATGATATCAAAATACAGGCTAAGTTTGATTTTGGAGTATGTAGGTCAAAGGTCATAGCTAGTTAAATATGCGAAAAAATACACATCCGGTTTCCGATCGATAACTTTATTAATGTTTGACGGATTTTAATGAAATTTGATATGAAGGTACAGGATATCAAAATACAGGCTAAGTTCGATTTCTGAGTACGTAGGTCAAAGGTCATAGCTCATTAAATATGCGAATCTGGTTTCCGATCCATAACTTTAGTATTGTTTGACGGATGTTAATGAAAATTAATATGAAGGTACGTGGTATCAAAATACATGTACAGCCTAACTTTGATTTCTGAGTATGTAGGTCAAAGGTGAAAGGTCATCGCTCATTAACTATGCAAAAACGCCTAATTATATATGTGAAAATGTGGTTAACTTTCACTATGAACATGACGGACAAAGAAAGCGGACAAAATATACAGTTCCTCATTCTACCCTCAACAATTGCTGTGGCAGACAAAGGAACATCCCTTCACTGCTATTATGTAAAAATGTGTAGAACAGGTGAATATGCATGTGACACCTGTTCTACACGTTTTTACATAATAGCAGTGAAGGGATGTTCCTTTGTCTGCCATAGCAATTGTTTAGGGTAGAATGAGGAACTGTATGTTTTGTCCGCTTTCTTTGTCCGTCATGTTCATAGTGTTTACGGTAGTGCTGTATATTCAAACGTTTAACCGTCCGGTATCCGACCGCCCATGGCGGATTCCGTTTCCAATTGGACGGTTTCGTTTCCCATTTTTTTCCTTTGATTTATGCCCCTCCACCTGGTACTATGCCTGGCAATGTCTCCCAGCTCAGTAATCGGTGTGTTGACTCACCACTCGGAAACTAGAACAACACTCTGATTTGTCTGTCATCTTGGTTTGAAAGTAATCTTTGTAATAGATCTCAATATGAAGTTTATAATAATAATTCATCCAATTTTTACACATGGCGTACCACAAGGTTCTATCCTAGGTCCTCTACTTTTTTAATTTACATTATTGATCTTACACATTCTTCTAAAAACGACATTGTTACTCTTATTTGTGACAAGTTCACAAGCACAAATCGGCGCCTTCAACTGCACCTCGCAGTTAAATGAAAGTCGTTTTTTAACCGTCCGGTTTTGACTGGCGGTTAAACAGAATTGGAGATATCCGTGATGTTACAGCAGTAGTTAACTTCCTTGCTTAGTAATATAATAGTATAGTCCAATGGAGGTAACTTGTTTTGGCGTATATAGGCCATTTGTACCCTGCGAGGGGATGCTACGCTTTGCGTTGACTTGTTTGAATATTTGTGAAAAGGCTGTTTTCTTCTTTTTTCACTTTGATGAGTACGTACAGTCCAATATCTGGTGTTAGTGTATCGATTTCACGAGAAAGAGAACATGATATTGTCACAATGTTCTAAAAACCTGTGAAAGCCCCATGTAGAAGATGATACCAAAATTGGATACGTGTTGTAAATGTGAACTCAATAAGCTAAAAACAGTGTTGCATCAAGAGCCCATTGTGTACCTGTTTTATACAGAAAGGGGTCACGTGCGGTAAATGTTTTTGAAAATACTCTAAATAGGGGGACATTTTGACTTGGCTATGATCATGCATTATGCATGTGTATAGAAGGTGACAACACCAGGGACTAGTAGTTATAATAATAATAAGGGTGTCTTCTCATATAGTGCACACGCCCGTTGTGCCATGACACTCCTGGCACTCAAACATTAACACCCTGGTCCTAGGCGGTGGCCAAATATGTAGCGCTTTTGCATGTCGGGTGCCCATTTACCTTGGTGAAGAGTGGCAAATGTGGATTAATGCCTTGCCAAGGACGTTTAAATACAGCTGGGTTAGCTGGGATTTGAACCCTCAACCCTTGGATTGAGTCTAGTGAGTGAACCACTATACCAGCTCTAAATGCTATCATGTCAACTAACCACTCATAATGGAGGATATAGTTACTTGTATGTAGTATTTGTTTGATAAAAATATGATAAAATAAAATCTGAAATGATTTGTTTGATTTATCACCAGAAATGACCACAGATAAAGAACTTTTACTTTATCTATATTGCCAACTTACCGCCCACAATCGAAGATTTGGTTTCTTCACAACATACAAGTGCTGTTCGTTAGTTAATGTCTGTCACACTCTAAGCACACAATATCGTCATGAAATAAAATTAGTGTAGACTAATTCTGTGTTTGCACTTTATTCTGCGCTAAGCGTTCTTGCGTTTTGATCACAGCGCTCTTCCTGAAAGCATTTGTTAAATTGAAGCCCATGTTAAATAAAGCTGTAATGAATAACAACTGAGTCAATCATACATTAGACAGCTTTAATATAATGCATGTTGAGAGATTATGTGTATTGTAGACTTTAATCACTTTGCTTTAGGCAATTTGCATGCAATGTATGAAATACCAACTAACTTTCACAGAGTGAGTTATGAGTTGAAGAATGTAATATTTCAATTAACTTATCAAAATGTCATTGCACATGTTCAATAAAAATATAGTTCAGTAGAAATAGTTACCAGGCATGACCCAGATATTAAGAGCCATATTGCTCTAGTTATCTTGTATACGAACTCAATATGATAGTTGAGAACTAGCTTTTTCTGGTAAGGGTGTATGAATATAGGCCTGATTTATCAGCGTAACAGTTGGAGATGTATTATTGTTTGTAAATTTATGTCTACATCCAGTTCTAGATTTTAAAATCCATCTGAGGAAATATTTTCCAGGATTTTCTTTACAACACTCCAGTGTAAATGTAAATATGCTGCTATAATTTTAAGATACATGTCTCTTTTGTCAATGTAACATGCCTGAGTTATCAGTGTAATATTTAATTTTAAATTGATTATTGTTTGTACATGTTTAACTACAATCACCAGTGACCAGTACTACATAATAAATCCATCCATGTATTACATCACTCCAGTGTACATATAAATATGCTGCTATAATTGTACGATACATGTTTATTCTAATTGTATTCAGTACTGGATTACAATAATTTGTTTTTTTTATAAATTTAATGCTTCCTGGGAGAAATTTCAATAGTTTAAACATATTTGTGGCTTACACCCAGTAAATAAGATCGATTGATCGATCTGTAATTGAAAAACAAGTCAGAAAAAATCTTGGAACCAGCGGGATTTGAACCTGCCATCTACCGCTTGCCGGGCAGCGACTCCTGATCAGGAGAGCTTGGGTATTTGTTTCTATTCATCGTGACTTTGCCATGGACCAGTGATGGCCTGGTGGTAGAGTCGCTGCCCGGCAAGCAGTAGATGGCAGGTTCAAATCCTGCTGGTTCAAGATTTTTTCTGACTTGTTTTTCAATTACAGATTGATCAATCGATCTTATTTACTGGGTGTAAGCCACAAATATGTTTAAACTATTAAAAAATAATTTGTATGATAGATATCCAGGCGTTTCTTCGCATCATTATGATTATGATTATGCATTGGTATCATACATGTATATTCGAACCTGTTTCTTTGCCATACACACTTGCCTTGTAAATAAGAGTAATATTTGAGTAAGTTTGCATTCCTGATTGGCTTATAAGATACGGACGTAGATACTTCTCTTATGTACGTAACAGGTCTTTCTATATTGGATGATCATGAATTACTGATTAGAGAAATAAAGTTTGCAGTGCCTTTTATATTTCAACATTTTGATGTACAAGGGAGACACAAGAATGTGTTAGTTGTAGTTTGATGATG
Organism: Strongylocentrotus droebachiensis; assembly: GCA_035222895.1. NCBI lineage: Eukaryota > Metazoa > Echinodermata > Echinoidea > Camarodonta > Strongylocentrotidae > Strongylocentrotus > Strongylocentrotus droebachiensis. The sequence goes on from JAVYIG010014222.1 coordinate 41,843, forward strand.
GTGTATTAGTATCCTATAGCTGAAATGGTGTCACGTGCCATTCAACATTGTTCCTCGATAAATATTCTTTGAAACACGAATACGAAATTGGATCAGTTTTTTAACTCCAATAATGCACAAACACGTTTAAACTTAGTAAAATTCTTTAAAAAATAAAGCTCTGTTTCCATTACTAGTTTAAGTATGTGTCCACTAAATGTTATGAGTTTAATATTATCTTCATGTTTCTCTTTTTTGTCTTATATCAAATTATTAGTTAATATCAAGTATATTTTCAGTAATTAATTCAAATAACAATTTACCGGTGCTAGTAGCTATATTTTTAATTGCTTCCATTAATTTTGTCAATAATTATTATTATGATTATTATTATAAGTATTTTTCTTTATTATTGTTATCATTATTGTTACTATTATTATTATCACAATTTTAATTGTTATCACTATAGTTGTTAGTGATATTTTTATTGATAACAATTAATTTGATTAAACTTGTATACTGTACAGTGTTAAATTGACAAATTCAAACTGATTGTAAACTTCTTCAATACCCCATGCTGTGGTCGTTGCATCGTTGGGTAGTTCTTTTCTGAGTATATTTTGTAAATAGCTTTATATATATTCCATGTATTATTTGTTGTTGTATTCATGAATCAGTTATCTTTGTCACATCATTTGAGGGGCCTTAACTTAACAAGCTACGTTTCAACCAGGCAAGATCTCCTCGTCTTTCATTATTGTACATTGTACTGTTATGATTATATACTCGATTATATTTTGTTGCATGTTTTTTCTGGAAGACAAAAATAAACTTTATACTTGACACTTGATATTTTTTAAAATTTTAGTCATATAATTGCTTGCACATGTTTTCCTACATCCTCAGAATAAAATACTTTCATGAAAATGTCAAAATGGTTGAGAGTAGCTCGACTAATG